>JAZGTK010002979.1:0-29109 GCA_036877625.1 Ambastaia sidthimunki | reverse complement strand
AAACAGTCATATCTATCCTAGTAGTTGTGCTGTCAAAAGTTTGACTGCTCTGCCCCCACCAACCTTAGAAAGAAAGGCAAAGGGCTATTTTTACATAAGCAATGCACGTCCCCTTCCTTCAGCCAGCTTTATGAGTGACAGCACAGCTGTGTGAAACTAGGTCCTGCCTTCACCCAATACAGAAATCCACAGCATGAGGAGACTAAGAGTATCTCTCCTCTTTCCCTCTCTATTTTAACTTCCTTTATTGCTGCGCCCCTATCACCAGCATCCAGTTCAGGGTGTGGGAGGGGATCTGCGTGAACACATTTGAGACACTCAGGTGGGCATCGAGAAGAACCTTGTTGCAGTAGTCGTCCTTTTCTCTGAGGGGGCCCTGTTAAAATATGGAGTGCCTGTACTGAGGGCCCCCCCAGGCCAACAAATTAAACCAAAGACAGAAGCACCGATCTCAACATGGTGGCTGAGGAGGTTATCATCACCCTCTCTGGAGGAGCACCATGGGGCTTCAGACTACAGGGAGGATTTGAACACCAGAAGCCTCTGCAGGTTGCCAAGGTATGGTTGCTGGGAACACATAAGAGCAAATAAAGCTACTATAAAACATACTTTTATTGTATTTAAATGCCTCTTATGTTAGTTTAAAATGCTTTAGTTCTAATCCAAGCCTTAAGCTGTAATTGACACCAGCACAAGCTCTGCTGAGTGAGTGTGGTGTGGAATTGATCCTGTCCCAAAAAAATGATTGATAGAGATTTGAACCTTCAGATACTATTTGATATGTACTATTAGCTTTATATTTTGAGTCATAAATAATGAGCTCTGGCGTAACTGAAGTAACTTGGTGCAATAAAATAAGAATAATAAAGAGAAAGCTTATAATAAACTTTTTGTGTTTGTTTTAGATCTTTAGGAGTAAAGAGCAACTTAAGTTATTTGTGAACAAATCTGATGTTGCATGGTATGCATTTGACTCGGACAAATAGCTGTTTTATTATTTACTAAGGTGTTTGGTAGATAATAAGCCCAGCTGATCATGATTAAATTGCAGACACTGTTACAGGTTGTTCAAGACTCCCTACAGTGTTGCGGCACTACTGTTATAGTTCAAACGTTTGCTAACCTCGTGAGTAATCCGTGAACGAATTGTTGAGTAAGATTATCAGTGAATCAATTCAACTTCAAATACCGGTCAACTGGTTCACAAATGAGTTCAAAGACTGCAGTTCCAAATGATCCACTCGCAGACGTAACATTGGCGCCCTCTGGGGGCGAACAAATTGAAATGGTAATTTTTGTTAAATTTCGGTGTTTTTATTTCACAAATCTAGGTATGACGTCAAAGATATTTAATACAGCATGTTGTATGAACCATTTTATGGTGATTTTGCATCAGCTGTTAAGTATTTTTCAGAAACTTCAGTTCCCAATTGTTGTAACCCCGAAGGTCTGATCAACAAATTGCGACATCGTACTGTTGCTTCTTAAGAGCTTTAAATGGGGTGAGGTTGATGGGTGTTTGATTTAGGATGTATTCAAAAAGCCCTCTAAATCCTTATAGTGTCCTCATATATATACTTATAGTATAGTGCACTATTTGAAAAAAAAAGTATTTGTTTTAGTGCCCGAAACCATGGAAATTGTGAAGTGTACTCATTCAATCACAAGATGCATCGCAATAGTAGGCGTACAATTGACAGCTGGCCGCTACTTATCCTCTGTGAGTCTTGGCGGAAGATGGCGAGATTACAAGTGTGCAAATTTGCTCACTCGTTTTAATTCACTCCTTTCAATTACGAGCATGTTCCTAACGATTGTCAAAAAGTCACGTGAAAGATGGCGCCGCCTCCACTTTGTTGTGATTGGCTCATTGCCATTCTGCCAATGTAACAAATCCCGCTATACGCTTGTACAGCAAGCTCGCAAATCGCCCTGAATCAATCAGATGTGTGAAAATCAATGGTGGACTAATTACAAAATTAACAACCCACATATTTGGAGACGTCAGCTGTATTCATATCATAATCGAAATGGATTTGAAAAAAAAATAATGAAATTCACACCGATTTGTGTGAACACTCAGTTGGCCGTGATTGCTGTTATTGTCACGGGATTCATTGACAGAAATTAGACAGACAACAATTTCTGATTTAGTTAAACTTGCATTCAGAATGGGTGTGAAAAAATACAACTGAAATCAATACCTACTTTTCTCTAAGGGTGTGCTCAACTAGGCACGGTTGCTTTGAACCGTCCTCGCCTGTTATGCGCAGCGACTATTAATTATTACAGAGACAAACTACTTTTAAGAGCAATTTGCAGCTTTACTCGCTCAGCTTTATTTCTGTTCATCAACAAGGTAAGAACCTGACCCTTTATTTAACCCTGCGCACAAACATGTTATGGGTTTATCACCTCACCCTTATTGTAATTTTTGTGGGCCAGGTTACCTGGGCACGCTGAAGTATATGCTTTGGGAATGTCCATATGTGCAAGATTTTTGGAATATGGTACTTGATGTTCTGTACAAGGTAACTGGGATTCGCTTTCCCAAAAACCCTGTTCTGTTTTTGTTGAATGACAACTCCCAATTTCCTCTAAAGGAGGACTGGAAATTTTGGTTAGCCGCCTTGACTGCTGCAAAGAAACATCTAGTTCAACGATGGAAACCTCCTCATGACCTTTCTGTCAAGCATTGGTTACATTCCTTACTAGAGATACTATATTTGGAACTGTCATCAGCACGGACTAATCATGCTAAACCGGTCATTTTGTCTATGTGGAAGAATTGTTTATGTTCAGTTAGGGAGATCTTCGTCATTTAAACCACTTCCATTAAGTTTGTAGTTATTTTATTTATTCATTTGTATTTTATTTATTTTCAAATTCCTGATGTGCAGTGGGTTGGGAGGAGGTTGTGGGGGGTAATAGTTGTCTGTTACATTTTCTCGTTTGTTGTAACGTATATGCTACTTTGAAAACAAAAACACTGAATTATAAAAAAAGGTAAGAACCTGACCGTTATAAATCTAAATATACTCAAAATAATTTAATTACTTGAAAAATATACTATCCAAAAAGTAATAGAGGGTGTTTGTTTTCGTAATGATAAGTAGCTGTTCTGTTCTCTGGCACCGAACCAAGTTAAACCAACCGTTTCCGGGCACGGTTCGGAGCGATCACACTGGTCAAACGAACCAGGCATTAGTGGTCAAACGCTACGGGGCGCAGTTCAGAGTGTGCAGTGTGATTACACAATAAGTGTGCTGGGTAAGATGCCAGACACGAGAGGTTGTGGTGATAGTCTCTCTGGATGGTATTGTGCAAGAAACAAAACTCAAGTACTGCCACATGCGCAGCATCTGTTTTCCGTCTTTGCCAGCATCCTGCCATACGCCGAGTGGGTTTTGTTCCTATTTAGGACATCGTTTATATTGTACATTTCAAAATAAAAGTTTCTGAAAAAAAACAATGGTTTTATAAGGGTACTGTGAACTGAATCATCATCTGGTACATTTATCTCATAGGTGCGTAAGAGAAGTAAAGCGTGTAGAGCTGGACTGCGTGAGGGAGATGAACTGATCTCCATCAATGACAATTCCTGTGGGGGTTTGTCACATGCCCAGGCCATGAACCTGATTGACAGCATGCCAGGAATGCTGCACATCCGGGTTAAGAGGTAAGCCATCCTTTACCTTTACGATGATAAAGTTATGTAACATGTTTGGCTTGAATGGGAGCTTAAGTAAAATACAGTAATAACTATAGTTCCACCTCCAAGCCAGGGATAAAGTGAGCTACTGTTTCTCACCACCCTTGTGCTGTTTTACCTCCTCATGTGTCTATCAGGGCACCGGCTGGCATTCAGTCGGTGGTTCTGGTTGCTCGAGCTCCCTCTCCCCGCATTGATAAAGAGTACCGTGCTGCCCTTAGGGCCATGTCCCCATCCAGCTCCAGACCTCACCAGTCTAGCGTACGGCAGGTCCACCGTGCATCCTTGATGTCCTCAACTGGACGCAGTGGATTGACCTCCCCTCCAGGAAGTGAAGCCTACTATGGAGAGACAGACAGTGATGCAGATGTGGGTGGCCATGAGAAGCAACGCAAGCAGAAACGACGCAGTCCCAGCAATTCACCCAACAAAACTGGTCGAGCCTCACCCGATGGGGCAGAGACTTCAGAGATGAGCGGGTATGACAGCGCCTCAGATGCCCAAGTGTACCATGTTTTGGGGCCTAATGAGAAGGGAGAGTCATTACCTGGTGTAGCACGCAAAGAGGTGATTTACCAGCCCACCTTGTCTGGAGTCTGGTCCTCACAGACATCCACTGAGACCTCATCCATGAGTGCAGATGACCAGAACCCACAAGAGGGGCTAATGGAGGAGGACATTGGGTTCCAAGAACTTACAAGAGTTCCACTCGTGTGTCCCGAGAGAGCCAAAGAAGCTCTGATGTTGAGCTCTCGTGCTCAAATGGTGCCCATGGTTGGACCAGTTGACAATCCAGTGGATGAGGAGCTCACCTTAACATACATGGATAAAGCAAAACAAGCAAGTGAGTATAGGAATTTTTTATTAGTGAAATGAAAGAATGGTGCTGGTTAATTAACCGTTATTATTGTATTAACATTTTATTTAATCTCTAAAAGTTGCGTTTTAACACCAAACAGTAATGCATGTAAAACTCATATAAATAAATACAGTACACAGTTAAAACTGAAAACACAGCATTTTAATGGCAGACCAATTTGCAGTGACTTTTTGGAATTGTGATTGGCTTACTGGCTTCAAAGACACAGCTAGGAACACCTTTGTAACTGTTACCTGGGACAAGCTGTGACTTTCAAAACACATAGTTAAAATAATACTTAAATGACACTGTGATTGCCTGCATGTAACCTCTTGAAGAGCGGAGAGCTTAGTCTTTTAGCCAGAACGAGAGTCTAAATTTATCTTGAGGCTCATAAGGTTGATAAACCAAGCACTGTTTTGCATGAGCTGGCATGAACATCTCCAGCTGCTTGCTCTTATCAGGTGACAGTGTTCTACACAGGCCTGCTCCATTCTGTCCACCTCTATACTTCCACCAGTACACCACCTCTATCCCACAAGATCCTCAGCTGTTCAGTATTGGGAATATGCTGAGTATTTCAGTATTGTTTCATACATAATCACAATTATCTGGTTTGGAATTTGTGTCAATTAAAAGCTATCATACTTAGCATACTTCCTTAGCCATGTTGGTCTTTGTAAAATGTCATACAAAGCATACCTGACAACATGCAATGCTGCACGTGTTTTACATTCCTAATAACATGGTGTCCATGCCAATGTCTGTAATAAAACATAAGCATTCAGAGCTATGACATTGATCCTGGAGGCAGCTGAGAAATGTGTATTTGTTGATCCCAGATCAGGTGGTAAACACCACATTGACATCTGTGTTTATGCTGTGATTAGACACTCAATATTGAATAACCATAGGAAAGGAAAAAAAATATGTATGATGATAAATATTCACATATCTAGAGAAAACAATAGATTCAACAGTTATTGTATTTGTTATAGCTCATAATTTACTAATGCCTCTTTAAGATGTAAACAATTTTGCTAAAGCAAAAAGGCTAAATTCTTCCTACTTTTGCTAGTATTACATTTTAGTGTACAGGCCTGTTTTATCGGTTGGCTTCACTTTGAGTACAGCATTTTAAAAGACCTGAAGCTATCTGCCACTGCATTTTTTTAAGTGTGCATGCATCTTCTTCAGAGCCACATCTGTTTAAGGCGGTGTCATTTTAAGCACCAGAATAAATATACAGTCATAAATCTAAAGACAACTGTAATCTGTAAAGCAACTGTAAAGCACTTCTCAGAGACCACAATTAAGCACCAGTGAATTAGGCATGGTCCTATGATACTCAAAATGTATACTTTACATTAAAATTATTATCTTCTGTTCTCTAATTCCTGTAGATTAATATAATAAGTGTTTCATGTGGCAAAAAAAAAAACTTTTATTAAAACAATAATTTTTATGGATTATGACATTTTATCACATAACTAAGTGTGGCATACATTTTTTTGTTCAAATATGGATCCCTGGCATGTGACGAGACATGCTTGTTAATTTCACTTTGCAGTAGCACATGAAAATCTAGAATGTGGTATGTTCTTAGTTTTCTCAATGCAAAATTTCTAGCCATTTCTATCTAGATGTTTTTTATGTCCTATAAATAAGCCTGATATGCAAAGAAACTGTAAATTAACAATCTGCTGAACAACCTAGACTGACCCTACAAAGTGGATGGTCTAACGGTATAAATGGCTAATTTAATTTGTTATTATCTTGTATTTTTCAGAATTGAACCGTGGAGAAACAATCATGGATAAACAGGTGAAAGAGGCTCGATTCAAATGCCGCACTATTGCCTCACTACTGACAGATGCTCCAAATCCTCATTCAAAGGGTGTTTTGATGTTTAAAAAACGTCGTCAGCGCTCCAAGAAATACACACTAACCAGTTTTGGAAGTGTTGATGAGGACATAAGCCAAGACTCTCAAGAAGAAGTGTTTCCTGGCAGCGAATCAGAATTTGATGAGGAAGGTTTCTCTTCTGCTCCTGATCCCACATGGGACAGTGACTACCTTGAGATGTTAGAGAGAAGGTCGGCATCCAGAGGTTTGGAAGGAGAGAGTGGGGGTGCTCTAAGTCCAGGTCTGAGTAATACCTCAGGGAAAGGAGCACAGTTGTTTGAGCAACAGAGGAGGAGGACTGAAGAACATGCAAAGAAAATGGAAGCTGCCCAAGAACAATTACAAAGCCAAATGCTGGAAAGTTCTCTAAAAGAGACACTAGCACCTTCTGAACTTAAGACACAGCTGCCTCAAACACATGTCCAGCCACCACCAGTTGCTCCAAAACCTGCTAGACCGTCAGAAACAGTACATTATGAAGTTCCACCAGCAGAAACACAAATGAATGTGTGTACACCTCAAGCCACGCCCACTTTTCCTGCTATTATTAATGAAGATACTTCAAACACAATAGTGCAAGCTTCCTCTGTGTTGTCTATAAATAATCTCTCAGGAACTCCTGCAGAAACAGCATTTCCTCTACCCTCTGCTCCTCTACCAGAACTTCCTGCCAGCTCTGTATTAAACAGAACTGCCCGACCTTTTGCCCCAGGCTGCATAACCCATCGGGCTGCTACTGCTCCTGTTGTCTTCCGCCCTGCGGTTAGTAAGAAGGTACCTCGTCCTGTTTCAGTGGCTGTGGTGGCACCTCCATTTTCATCAGCTTCAGAAGAGCTTGTCATGAGTGTCACCCCTGCCTCTTTTGCTACCCAGATTACAGTGAACC
Source organism: Ambastaia sidthimunki (assembly GCA_036877625.1). Lineage (NCBI taxonomy): Eukaryota > Metazoa > Chordata > Actinopteri > Cypriniformes > Botiidae > Ambastaia > Ambastaia sidthimunki. The sequence continues at coordinate 21,747 of JAZGTK010002979.1, read as the reverse complement.
AAATGAATGCAGATGTACCTTCTGAAATAAAACCCACACAGATCTTTATACCTGGGAAACCTATGCCACTATCTCCTACTGTTGTGACTTCAGAGCCATATTCTCAACCTGCGCATCATGTCTCCTCCATTGAGAACATTCAGGTGGCATCAGTGCCAGTTCCCATAGTTCATACTAAAGAGCCTAACTTTCCTGTAGAAACAGAAGCAACTTTTCCTGGTCATGCAATCCCTACTGACACCAATGTGACTTTAGCAGCTCCTGTACTGCATCCTGTCGCCACTCAGGCCACAACAATACGATCCCAACCCTCTTCTACTTTGACCCCTGCAGCCTCTTTGGCCCCTTCCAGCCCTGTAACTCCACTGTCACCTGTAGTGTATCGTGACAAAACCTCAGCCACTGGTGGTCGTACTGGTATTCTACAAGAAGCCAAACAACGTAGTGCATACAAGCCCATGTTTAAGGTGCCTGACAACAAGAAGAACTCTCCAAATCCTGAGCTGTTGTCTATGGTGCAAAGCCTGGATGAAAGACCTAGACATGGATATTATGAACCTGAAAATGTTCCTCAAAACATAGATGACAACAGGTCAAGGGTCCCACCACCTGTGGCCCCTAAGCCACGGATTATCCCAGAAATGTCACAGATCCCTCAGGCTGAAGGGAAAGGAGCAGAGCTCTTTGCTCGTAGACAGAGCCGTATGGATTTGTTTGTTGTAGACTCTCCAGCATCTCTACAGCAACCTCTACAGCATCAACAATCCCAATCTGTCATAGACCTGATTCAACCATTTGAGTCCTCTCCAGCTCCATGTCATTGGAAGTATTCCCCCAACGTTCGAGCCCCTCCACCCATAGGTTTTAACCCCCTGTTGTCTCCATCATGTCCTATTGGGGTGCAGCATGGGGGAACTAAGGTGTCTGAAGAAAGCTCCAAAGGACGTAAGGGTAGTCATGGAACACATAAAGAGGGTATCAAGGCCTTGGACTTCATGAGAAGGCAGCCCTACCAACTAAACTCAGCAATGTTTAGTTTTAGTGGTGTAAGTAACACACAATCTTCAAACCCTTCATACCAGAGGCAGCAGAGAGAGGGGCACACTCTGCTTGCACCCAAGCAGATCCCAGTGAAGGCAGCACGTGTGTATGAAATCAAACGATTCTCAACTCCCACTCCAATGTCTGCCCCAGCTCTCAATCCCACAGTAATTGTACCACGTTCACAAACCACACTCGGTGAACATCTGCCTCATTCTGACCTGTCATCCCCACCCCCAGCACCTGCTTCTACCCGTCCACATGAAGCTCTACCTAAACCCACCTCAGCACCTTCACGAGCCCAGGGCCTCCCAGAACTTCCCAAAATTTCATCTGCACCTATCTCTCACCCTATACCATATTCACCCCCAGCTCTCATGTCAAGTATGTCAAGCTTGAACTATCCTGGGCTCCAAGCTGCCAAACAGTTTAAGAGTGCCCCTGAATTAAGTGCTCTACCACCAAACCCCTTGAAGTCTCCAATCCAAGTTCCAAAACCTCGGTTTATTGCAACACGAGTGGGTATTCAGCCTCATGTCTGGAGGCCTGGTACCCTACCTCATTGACAAGATTAATTTGTAAGGTAAACCATTCTGTCCCCAATACATACAGTTTCAATTTGATTAATTTGTCAACATCTATTTAGATCTTAAAAATACATGGTAATTATATTTTTCTATTTTTAATTAGAAAGTCACTGATTACTGGGAAAAAGAAAAACTGTCCAGTCTTTAATTGTTTTAGTGAAAAGGTGTTTTCTGTTGCATATTCATTATAAATATCTTTCATTGTAACATGCTGAAATGTATTGATTATTAAATCAGTGGTTCTCAACTGGTTTTCCAAATTACTTGTTTATCATTTTCATTAAGCGTTCTTTTTACGTCCTTCCACAACCCTGTCAGGACAATAACCCACTAACTGAACCACTTTAAAATCTTTTTTGTGTATCAAAAACTAAGAAAAACTAAAAATCATCTAATGGGTTTAGTAAAGCTTTTATTCTTAAACTGATTTCTATTCAGAATACAGTAAAATTACACTGGAATTTTGTACATATTTTCCTTGGGGCAAATCTTGTCAAACATAAGAGTTTTGGCACCTTGTAAGTGCAGTCACCCCCACTGTGTCTTATCTGATCTTGAATCTAAACCTTGATCTGCCTGGCACATTCACGCAGATAAAATTTAGCTATAAAAGCCCAACTTAAAAAGGTGAACTAAGGGTGTCAGTTATAAATATCTCAGTTATGCTTTATTTAAGTGTTAACTCTGATGTTTTCCCTAAAGTTCCCTTGGAGAAATAAGAATATCCACCATTGCTGACAAAGTAAGAGTTATAGTGCTATAAATTTAATGTGGATAGCAAAGATCAGATAATTTAGTCCTGAAGGAGTTTGTTTTGAAATCTTTGATGTTTGATTACAGTTACAGTTGAGTACAGTTTGAGACATGAAGATCTTTTGTGAAACTCTGGGGGAGAAACGCAGTGTTGGTTTGTTTTTTCAGGAGAACAACAGGACACTTAAGCGTTGCAAAAGCAGTTAAGTCTTTTTGTTCTCTATATAAATGCATTGCTGTCAGGTGAGACAACCAAGATATTAAGATCTCTAGTGATTTTTCTTCCCTGTGGGCTGCCTCCCTCAGGCACATCAGAAATTATATCTCTCCTGGCAGTGCCTGAACTAAACAGGTGCATAAGGGTCACAGCCTATTTGTGGGAGCAAAGTAAACAAGGAATCAGGCTGTATTTTTTAAAGCTGCAATCTGTAACCTTAAAGCTGCAATTTTTGCTGCATTTAAAGCTGCATTTTTGTTAAAAATCGGTTATTAAGCAAATGCATAGCTGATCAGTATTCAAAATGGTCTCCTTTCCTTAACCGAATTCACAACTGCAAGCTTATAATAGTGATTAATAATTTAAGCTGTCAGGTCAGATTTCCTGGGAAATGTCAGTTTGGCTTCATTTGACTTTGCATAAAAGTATGTAAAGTAACTTGCAATTTTATTCTTCAAACAGCAAGGGGGCAGAGGCGAAGTTATGGATTGCAACTTTAAATGTGATTGACTGGAAGGATGGTGTTTATCTCCCACTACCAGTATATTAAACAGATGCTATTCATTTAAGTCATGTGTTATGATTTATTCAATAAGAACTTATTAAATGGTCAAATCAGCAAGTGTTGAAGATAGGAAAGGTACAGTCCCAGCTAACAATTTTAGGTTAAGAGCGTTTTCCTAATGTTTTCATTAAGTAATAAAAACGTCAAAAGCATTATTTTGAAAGTTGTAGGAATGTTCAAAACATCCAGTTTTTAGATGTTGTATTAATATTACTGCTTGTTATATTACAACATTATTCAAACTTTTTGAATCCTTAATTTAAGAATAACGTTTTTGATATATAGAACAAAAATGTTCTACTAACGTTACTGCAAGAATATTTTTTGACAACTTTGAGAACTTTTAGAGAATAATAGCCAACATTCTGAGAATGTTACCTGTTAGCTGGGGTGTTTGAGAGAGGCCTAGACATGCAGGCTACCTGGCCACTTAAACATCTGTCAAATTAAGGCGGACATAAAAAAGTGCAAAGCTAGCATTGTCCAGGATTATCAGAAGGTTAATTAGCCAACTTGAGTAAGTCAGTATGCTCACTGCCACTTTTTTTACATGATGGCAGTGAAACTGATGAATTCTGGGATGGATTGTTTTGGAATGTGTTCCCATAGCCCTAGGAAATAGGAGAGAAGTCTTAATGAAAGAATTCTGAGGCTGTTTAATGTTTAGGGAACAATAGGTGGAAATATGAAGAAAAATCTCTTAATAGAGTGTATTTGATATAGAGAGATTTAAAAAAAAAATGATTGCAGTATTGGGCAGGGGAAAATATTTAGTTTATATAGTTTCTCTTTTTTAAACTTTAGAAGCAAATAAGAAGCTGCCAAGTAGATACAGTGTTTATGTCCTGGGCTGTGGTTTTGTTTTATTTTTTGTGTCCTCAAATTTTATTTAAAGCTTTACACTGTTTAGTGCTTTTAATTTTAGCTGTTGTACAAATCATTAGATCAATTTGTCTGTCTTTTTAAATGTGCCTTTAAATGTGTCCAAATGGTCTTTTGTTTCGTGTAAATGTCTGTAATGTGATTAGCTGAACTTTAGAATGTAATTCTATTTCACAGTGTCTTGTATTTATAATACAATGATATACTGAATTAGCAAGTTTAAATAAAATGTCCCTGTAATTCTACATAGTGTCTCTGTTTTGTGGCATTACATGGTACACAGGCCTCAAACACTCTATTGCAGTGTGATGCAGACATTAGTTAAACATCTAACTCGGATGCTCTCATACATGTTATTTTTAATAGAAATGTTGAAAAGCAGTTCTAAACTGTTTTTGAAAAATAAAATCCAGGGCAAGCTTATTTCAGTCAGCAGTATATGTAACAGTTTTTAAATTATCAGGGTCAGCAAAGCCCTTTTGGGAAGAATAAAAAAAACATGTTTTATGTAATTGAAATGACTAATCACCACATGATGGCGCCTCTGTCCCATAATTCAAAATATTAGCATTAAAATTCTGATTATATATTGAAATATGAGATTAAGCCTTAAGTGCAGTTTAGTAAATTTCAATTAAAGCACTACACGCAGTTCCGTGTTTTTATTTGTAATTCCAAATCAAAAATTTGTTACAAATATATTCAATTTATTTAAACAGATACCATTCTTGTTTCTGCTTTATCTGTTATACAAACTTTCAAATTTATATTAAAACAGAGACCAAGAAATATTGCTGGTATTTACAGATATGTGGCCCCTTATAAATAATCACTGGCAAATTTTAAAACTTAGTAGTGGTGAAGTAAGGTATTGCACACTGCTGGATTAGTACGGCTGAAGCTGGCACCATCCTCAAACATATGCTCTCCTCCTATATTTAGGGCTGATAATGTTCAGGCACTTTTTATGGCTGCTCCAAGCTTTCCCCTTTAACACATGTGATTAAATTCTGTTTATATGTGGATCCTTCCTGAATTGACAAACATGGAGAGAATCTCAAAGAGTTCACAATGTGTAGAGAATGTAAGTGAGGAAGTGATTAAAATGCATTGTCCAACACTGAGTCTAGAATCAGTACTTCCTTAATGGGAAAGAAAAGGTTATGAAGTAATAATTATTTGTATAAAATATACAAATCTATTGCAATAAAATAACAATTACAAAGGATTATTATCAAACTTGGATTAAAACGGTTAAATAAATGTCAAACATATAAGATGTACAGTATGAGAGCGTGTTCATTTAAATACATGTCAAACCTATGAGATGTTCAGAAAATGTGTTAATTTTCTTTCAATTTTCTCATTGACACCAAAGCCATTTAGAGCCATATCATGTGTGCAAGATTGACTGTCTTTTCCAACACTGATACCCTTGTTCATAGGGCTTAAATCATTATCATAAAAGCAACTTTAGCCCAGTTAAGGGGCCCACTATTGGATTTAAAAAGCGAAAATCCTCTTGCAAATGGAAGGTGATTAACGAAAGAAGAAAAAGCTCAAATCTATTACGACCGCACGCCTCAGACCCCTGTGCCCTGTGAAGCTATTTGATAACCATATGCAATCTCCCAGTCTTTTACTTTCTCTCTTTCCCTCTATATTTAGCCAATGATGCATCTGCAGGACAGATATTAGTCTCTTGATATTCCTATCAGCAAAGTGCTGTGCAAACCAAATCCTCCCACCCCAACACCCCTCACTCCCCCTTCGTACCCCAGTTCTCCCTCCCCCCATGAAGATCCGTCATCCAAGTCCTGACTCGATTTTGCACTCCCTGGGTTCTTGGTCCAGCCACAGGTCAAAGGTACCCTGGAATTGGTAAACTTTTAATTTAGGTTACCCACAAGCCTATTTTCACTGTACCTTTGAGATCACTTTCCTTAAGGAGTGTAGAGCCTGGGTAAGTGGAATATGGGATTTCCTTTATTTTACTATACTAACTGCACATGCTGTTTAACTAACAGCTGCATGTTGAAGAGGAAAACATGACCAGCAATTAGTCCTATTTGCTGGCCTGATACGCACAAGATGAGTTTGCAGGCATTATTGTATGCACAAGGGCTAGAAATCATTGTTATTTGCATTGATTAGAGTTAAGGAAATTTGAATTTTCAGTTTGCTCCATATTTTTACTGCCAGAAAGAAGGAATGTGCTGAATACTACCCACTCGCCACCCCACTCCAAACCTTGCTGATGATTTTATATGGCGTGCAAAGCCTTTACTGTCCAGCTGGGGGAACTTAAGCCTAGTGAACACCAGTGCGTGAATATTTTATGGGTTGGGTATCAGCACATCCCTATATCTCTCCGTACATCCATCCGAGGTGTCGTTTCAGTTTGCGAGAGATTTCCGATTTCTCAGAGGAGTTAAGTAACCATGTATGTGTATTCACGAGAATGTGTTTGCGACTGAACCCAGGTATCTGACAATAAAACTGATGCCACGACTCGTCGCTACAAGGTCTTGCTTCAAAACTGTGCTTAAAAATAACCATACTGTATTGAGTTACAGTCAAGTCAATGCAGTGTTTGCCATTAACAGAGTCTTAAAGAAGCTGCAAATATACTGTGTGTAAGCTAATAGGATATTATAAATAAATTCTACAAAATGTTATAGACTGCAGCTTAACAAGAATTAGGTTCCATATCCAGACTGTAAAAGTTTAGTTCATGAATTGCTTTATTATTACTTGTTATGCAGTTATATGTTTAATATTTCAATCTAAGTTTTCTTTTCATTTAAGTTTCCAACTTTTCTTGTTTGTAAGGCAAAATATTTACAGTTGTGTCTGGATGTTGTGTCTGAAAATGCCACCCCAAACAAACCAAACTGTGGTGGGTTATATGTGTGTCCTCAGACATTTGCTTGTCTTTGGAATTTGTGGAACGTGAGGTCACTGATGTCCACACTTAGCAGGTGTCTGTATCCCATGACACCTCAGGGACTGGTGTTTCATTTTCAGAGTTGCTTGTACCTCAAAAACAGTTCATCAATCTAAAATAACTAAAAAAAATAACTGAAAATTTTTTTACTGGATGTACATTTTCATAATTGTTTTTGTTGTATAGCAGTGGTTAGTGCAATGTGTAGAGTATTATATATATTTGCATAGATTACAGTATCTGATGTTACCTGTGCAATATTACCTGTACAAAAACCAGATGACTACTGTTACCTCTTAAAACAATTACAACAAAGACAGAAGACATCTCTTCTGTTCTTCTCTGAATCTTGCTTTACAAGGTCACATGTAACATACTTTATCTAAAACGTTATTTATGCGTGTCTAATCAGTTCCGCTGCCTCTAATTTTTGATTTCTTAGCCTGGAATAATGCCTCTCTCAGGAACACCAGCTCCACCAAACAAGAGGAAAAAGCTCTCAAAGATCATCACTGACCTGTCACACATAACCCAGGATGGTAAGACTTCCACACCCTGAGCTGTATCCTCTGCATAGAGACAGAACAGAATAAACAACAAACTGTTTCTTCATTTATCTTTGTGTTTGTTTAACCTTCCTGACAAGTAAAAAGGTGTTTTCTTTAAAAGATGTCATTAAAACGATTACAGACTCTTTATCATGCCTGCAAACCAGACATCATGTAACTAGGCCAAGCCCTCAGTCGGCTGCCAAATGATACATAGGACCATACAGACAATCCATCTGAAGTATTAAAAATGCAGCTATTTATGTCACTTTTCAACTGATCATTAGGAGAATCATCTACATTTCAGGGCCTATGACGTTTTATGTGCCTGAATTTAATATGTTTCAATGAGGAGTAATATGTCTTAGCAACAACATGTATCAAGTAGATTTCACAGCTGAAATGCCAGCTGTCTCTCCAATCATTACTGTAGTTTCTCTCCCTTCTCCTCATCATTATAAACCTGGGACTCATACTCCATTACATAAGAGTTTCCAGAGGAAATTAAGACTAATTGACATTATTTTCCCATGCTTATGAATGTGAGCAAAAACAAAAAAACAGCTTACAAATATAGGAAAATTGCTCATGATGATTTTGTCTGAGAGACTTTCGTGATCTTGCCCTTTTATGTCTGTAACTGCAAATCTGTTTGCCTTTCCATTACAAAATTATTTTGATGAGCAATGTTCAAGCAGTGATGTTACAGCTAAAGCAGAGATAGACCTGATAACATTTCTTTGAAATGTGTAGTTTACATTACCACTGTCATCAACATTTCCCAGGAACTGTGGATGGTTTTCCAGCACAAACAGTGGGTGGCAGGATGACTAATAGCTGTTTGGTTACTGTTATGATTATGATGCAGTCAAATAGATACATCTGTATAATGGCATTTAAAATGTTTATGACCTCTGTTTTTGACAAACCAGGAGATCTTTGTCTTTCTAAGCATAATAATAATAATAGTAATAATATTATTGTGGGGTAAAAACACACATTCCTTCAGTAGTGGATTTGAAAAGCCCTGCAATTGAGTTTTGCACTAATATCAGCACTAATATAGTGACTCTCATTGTACAATAACACTTTATAAATGACATTACCAGATGCTTTCAGCTTTGAAAAGTACATACTCATATTAAGGTTAACATTGCTGAAAATTGATCACACTATTGTAAAGGACAGTTTTTAAACTTCATAACTTTTTAAATGAATATATGCAAATTAGTAAGTATTTACTTATTGCCTTTAGAGTATGAATCAGAGCCTGAGGCTTCAGAGTTTGACCTGGGAAAAAAGATCAGGGCACCCAAAGAAATTATGCTGGAGGAACTGTCACTTCTAAAGAACAAAGGCTCAAAGATGTTCAAGATGAGGCAGCTTCGTGTGGAAAAGTTTATTTATGAAAATAACCCTGACATCTTCTGTAGTGATTCCATGGTAAGGGATGCTTTATACATCTTTTAATAAACTTCTGCATAGTTCTCAGATCTTCATTACATAGTTCACCTATGTGAATATAATGTATATGTTCTGCTCTGGTAACTTCGCTTAATTTGTACTTACACTTACTGATTTCTGTGTCAAGGATAACCTCCAGAAGTTTGTGCCCAGCCTGGGGGGCCAGATGATGGATGTTGGTGGCCACCTGATTTATGGACGGATGGCTGGCCATGCTGGTGGGGCCGGCCAAGCACCAGTGCCTCCTCCTAAACCAGGAAGCTATGGCACGGGGGCAAGGGGTGGTCTGGTAGCAGGTGGGCTCGCTGGAGGTGCTGGTGGTGCTGGAGGAGCAGCAGGGGCAGGGGGAAAGGATGGTGTGTCAGGAGATGTCTCACTGAGTGAGTAGGAACCCAGATGGGACGTTTATACACTAGCCAGCTAATCGGCATTTAGAATGAATTACTACTCAGAATAAACTAATATTTTAATCTCTACACAGCAGGTTTTTACTTCTGTGTGCATGATTGTTTGTTAAAGCTTTTAAACATTGTACTTGATCATCACTTTCAATCAGTTGATATTACTCTATAGGTGATGAACACGCCAAGGCTGCTAAAGAAAAGGCTAAAAAAAGAGCTGAATATGTGAAGACATATGTTTCACCTTGGGAACGGGCTATGAAAGGCAATGAAGAGCTTTTAGCCACAATGAAGGTTCATATGCCAGGACCCTATACTTACAAGGAGCTGTGCAAATATAAGAACTTCAACAGGTGCCTCATTACAGTTATTTTCTTATTGAGCATATACATTGGACAGAATGCATAGATATAAAGTAACAGATTAACTTACCAATCAAAAATCTGTACAGCTGGGGATATTTTAGAAGATATTTTTGTATTCCTCTCTATTTCATGAAGCTGGTACTGTCTCAATCTGCTTCTCCTCTTAACTCATGGCTAAAACTGTAAGTTTTTAATCTTCTAGTCTCAGTTCAATTCATTACATGTTTCTCAATGTTAACAGGAGTGCTATGCCCTTTGGAGGCTTTGATAAGGCTGCTCAGCTGATGACCTTCCAGCTGCCAGATATTGATGTGGCCGCAGAGGAGCCTGAACCAGCAGTAGTGTACCAGCATGACATAAGTTCACGACCCTCTTTCAACCGCACACCCATTGGCTGGGGGGGTAGTGCTGAACCAGGCAGCATTCACATGGAGTTGGATGCTATACCATTTGATGGGGAGACTGATGACCTCTGAACCTGCTACCCTTCACATAAACCCTAAACAACATTCAATTAACCATACGTAATTTATGCCTGCCCTGACATATACACAAAACACACAAAAGAATTTGTAATCTATATAAACATCAGGGTGACAAACAATTTCTAATGTGAATGGTAAACCTCTCTTAATGTACATTTAACTTAATCTAAACCTTCAACAGAATGTGAATCAAAAAGCTTTTACAAAGTATGTCATGGAGAGTGATTTGGAGTTGATTTGAGGACTGAAGTTTAGATTTGCTTGACTGAAGGAAGTTTGACTCAAGGTTTGATTTGCTTATTTTCTCAGTATGTTGCACTTTAGATGTAAACAAATAGGCGTAATGTCGGACTGCATGGTACACGCTGCTTTATTCTGTCAATTATAAGGCAAGTAGGTTTAACTGTGCAACCTGCATCCTTTTAAATGACATGGTCATACTTTACAATTCACTACAGTGTTTTAAGTATTAAGTAATATGCAGTTCATATTCAGTTATGTTGTAAAACAACTTACACTATTTTCTGTTTTAATTATATTTACATGTTATATAGACACTATAATATAAAGTTTTACCTCACAGTAATATATGATTAGTGCCATTGTCACTGCAATCATTAATGCAAATACTCAAATAAGGGTCTATAAATAATAATAAACAGTATCTTAACTCTTACATGCCTGTTCTTTAATAAATGATTGACAGCTTATATATTTCTTTGTTTGTTTGTTTTTTAACTAGTGTGACTATGTTGTGTCTTTTGTGACTGCAATTAAATTGGACATAAGAATAAGTTAGAATAAGTTTAAGTTTTATGGCACTACGAGTGCAATACTTCATATGGACATTGTCCTTACAGGTGAGATTAAATTGAGTCTAAGTCACATCATGCAACTGTATGAAAGTCTTTGTGTACAGAAAAGCAGACAAGCACACTACTGTCCACTATTCAATTTTCCATCTGCCCTGATGACATATTCCAAATGTGTGAAGCACACTGTAAAGAAACATACTACAATTTGAAACTTCAGTTTAAGAATGAGGTTCACACTGTTTTTAAAAAGCACCATTGTATAGACTAGCTCTAGTATACACTGCACAGTGTCAGTAGTGAGCTAGTAAGGCATTGCGTCCATAAGCCCTCATTGTCGCACTCCATTAACACCTGAGACGCCAAATATCGCGAGATTTGGTTGCCTTGGCTGCAGCACACAGTGACGCCGAGAGATGTTTAAGGTTTAACAGCAGAAAATAACAGATCTTAGGCTGAAGAACAGCCAGGGGGAGGAGGGATGCATAGCCAAGGTAAGGAAAGCACCATTTCCTATCTAACAAAGCAAGCGGAGTCTGTTCCTCAGTACAAACGGGAGAGGAGGCGTTTCCTTCAGTGAGTTGTGAAGTTAAGACGTAGCTACTCTTCCACAGGCATGTGCTGGAGAAATGACGTTAGTAAACAAACAGGGATGCATCACTGTTAGAAAGGATGGATTTACGCAGCGGCGTTTTCATTTAACAGTTGCGTTTTAGTTTTTTCTAATGTCGTTTTTTACGTAATTTTTTGTATTTTTTGTATTGTATTACAAGCATATTGTGACGGAGGCTCGACATCTCACATGCTGTAATGTGCTGACGAAGCTCTGCACACTGATGCTTGTGGCGAATACAATGCTGCGCATCTAGAAGTTCGCCACGTAGTAGAATAACCACATGGCCCTGAAATGTGTCGATGCATCGATATATTATACGATAGCTGGTACATCACAAATGCATTAGATTTTTTGATTTAATGGGGAAACGCTGCAGCATGCGTACGAAATCGATGTGGCGATTAATCAGAAATTAGGACATTGCCTGGCTTCGTCTCATTGCGTTTTAACTCACAGCACAAGACATACGCTCCATCTCACCATTTTCAATGACGTAGCGCTTTCTTATCTTTTCAATACAGTTGATTGTCCTCTAGCCGCCAATGTCATCTGGTGGCGTTTTAGCGACTGTGCAGGTGAGAAAAAGAGTTACGTAGCTGCTTCAGGTGTGCTGAAAGAGTATCTATATATCTATTGATCGGTCTATCAATCTCTATATTTCTGTCTCTCTCTCTCTCTCTCTCTCTCTATGGGTCATTACTTTCATTACTTTTAAGTGTTTTATTGTCTGCAGTCAAATCTGCTTCAGTAGAAATGACAAGATCATAAAATGTTAATAGCATTCATAAACCTTAAGTGACAAAAACATTGTTCCCAATGTACTATTTTTAAAATATTGTTTATTAATTTAAACATATTTGTTGAGTTTTTGACATAGTCAGCCCTCTTTGTGATACTTACAATTATGTCACATAACAAGGTGTTACCAAGAAGAGGAGTGATCAAAATAGACATGCCTCTATCCCAAAGTTTTATGTTCTCTCACTATCCCCCGTCCTTCAGATATTTCTCTGTGAAAAGTAAATAAGAGGCCTGGCATGCATGCGAAAGAACCTCTACTGATTGTTATGTAAAATTTAGAGATGAATAAATTAACATACTGATGGTCACTCCTTGAGGGCCTATGCTTCCATGTATTCATCAGCAGATAAAGCCTTCAGTCAGGCTAATTGGTTGGGGGTGTATGGGATTCCTGTATATTTCACAACATGCTTCTAAAAGCTTGAGACAGAAAAGGCCCTTGAGGGTAACTTTTTATTAAACTTCTCAAGGTAGAGGAACATTTGAGCTTAGTGGGGGGCATTCATGTGCAAATCAAAACTTCAGCGTTATTTGATATTAGCCAAGGTCTTTTCCTTGTGGTGGCAGTGTTCCTGCTTTATAAGTTCGAATAAAGTTTGGTCTGTTTGTCTGCAGAAGAGCTGTTATATGTCTTTGTCATTTTTCATAGAATGGGCCTGTATTTTGTTGGTTTTGCTTATACAGTATTGCTTCTTATTCTTTATTAGTTTTGCCCTAAATGCTCTGACATGCTTTTAGAGATAAATGGAAAGGAGTGGAGATGGTTAGATCCAGTTCTGCTTTCAAGGATCTAGCTGTCTTTAGAGTACATCTCACCCACAACTGCCTGTTTCTGATTAAACTTTGTCTACTGGTCTAGTGAGCCGATAGACTTGAAGGAGCCTCCTTTTGCATGTAATTTATTTAGCCTACTTTCTTCAAACTACAAAAAGTGTTTCATATATATATATAGATAGATAGATAGATAGATAGAGCTGCTGATGTGTTCAAATCTATTATATATCCATCTCTCCATCATTTGCTTGCTTGGTTTCATAACTTGTATCTAAAGTTTAAAGGCCTTTGTACGTAGTAGTTTACTTACTACTGTTTGCTATGGAAAGTAATATGAAAGAGCTATGGTAACATAAAGAGTAGCTGATTACATTCATGTTTCCATGACACCTGGAAACTAGCAACAATAATGTTAGATAATTTAAGTGGGCGTTACTACTGAGAAACATGGATGACCTTCACACAAATCGCTTCCTCTGTAAACGTATGTCCTATCATTACTGTATTTCACTCTTTACAAGCTGCTTCCTTAAACTTGTTTAGATCAGTTACATTTAGACTTACATTATAAACGTGTTGGACATCAGCTGTTCATATTAGTCTAGTGTCTAAACACAGAAAACTTCCACAGGCTCTCTCAAACATAATTACCACTTAAGAGAGACCCTCCGTTTAGTCTAACTGGGGCCAAGTTTTTAATGTGTTGGCTGGTTTATTTAATGTCTTGTGGGAGCTTTTGCTTTTCCCATAGAGAAGACCCACAGTAGCTTTAACAAATAATTGGATTTGGAGGTACCGAACTGAACGGTAATCGAAGCTGACAGAGTATTTGACATACAGGGTCATACATGGTGTATTTAAATTATGAGATGACCTCATATAGGTCATTGAACTGGTAAGGGAGGTAATGGTGTTTGTTGGGTGCATTTAAAGAGGTACGCAGATGGATTTTGTTCTGGGACTACAAAAACTCATTGACCTTGTTAAAAAATAGGCGTCTGTGACTCATTGAAAAGGATTTTTTATTTCTTTTTCACTCTCTTCCATGCTCTCCCTCTTGTTGTTTTGTCTCCCCACTCTCTTTCTATCCCCCCATCTGTTTCTACTTAAATATCTGTGTGTATTATTGAAAATGCTTCGAGTCACAGACATTCCCCAAAAATCATCTAAATTCTACAAAAAGCCATGAAGCCATGGAGTTGGGGGCTGCCATAAGAAAGTCTACACCCTGAATACATAAGCCATTTCCAAAAATGAGACTATCTTCTAGAGACTTGGCTAAAAACCACTGCACTTTCTGCTGATATGAAACAACAAAATAAGCTAAATGATTGTGGCCCCGACTGTGGGCTTTAAATGAAAAACACAAAATCCACATTCTTATCTCTGGCATAATAATTTCATGGTTGAGCTCACAGTGTTTATAGATAATAAAGAAGAGAGACACGTCAGGGGCCAAGTTTAAGCACGGAAACATGCTGAGAGACAGAAACTGTGAGAAACACACCCATTTGAAACATCAGACTATTTTTAAACCTCCCCAGAAATTCCCATGGGAGAGGAACACACATTTGTGAACGGAGACTTGCTAGCGGCCAGTGGTACTACGTGTGTACTACCAGCCACCCGAGGAGACCCAGCGTGTGTATTGACAGATGCAGTACAGCAATCCTAATTTAACCTCCACTAGCCACTCTGACCCCCACTGGCCACTTTTCAGGCCTGTTTTGTCACATTGTGACAATGTAAACAGGTCAGCTGTAATAATTACTGATTGGTTGGATTTGAATTTATAAGTCAAAAATGCAGTTTTCTAATTATGTTGATAGGCCATGCTATCCACCTATAACTACTATTTATATATTTTCTCTTCTGTAATACTTCATTTAAGATTAATCAGTTAAGTTAGGCGATTAATTTTTTCATTATTGTTGACCTTTGGATTCAGGTAAAGTTTTTCTGTTCTTTTTTCTGTATTGATTTACTGTTTTATACAGATTTATCCATTCAGAAAACAGCATAGTTTAAAATTAATCAATGAAGCATAAAGTTGTTATCAAGATCACATCTGTTGTCTAAGTAGCACTTTTAAAGTTTATAAAGGTATGTGCACCCTGTGATCTTGTCTTGAGATATGATGATGATGCGGTGTGAATGGCAGATTCAAATTAAAGACGACAGGTATTTAATGTCAGAAACAGAATGCTTTAGTTTTAATGATGTCTAATTGACAGATCTCAGAGAATAGCTTAGCTTTTAATAACATTTTCAGGACTAATTAGTCATGAAATTAGACCATAAACTCTTTTTTTGTCTATCTAAGCAATAACGCCACTTTATTATGACAAAGAAGATTACAGCCAACAATGTCCCATATGCTATTCATTGATGTTTCTGATGCTGTAAGTGATAGTTCAATAGCTAATTTTGAGTGACATTTTGGGTATGTTGGTTTTGATCTTGTAAGCATGTGAGTCTATTAAATGGCTCATAATAAGAAGCTTCTATGAAAGCAAATGTTTATAAAATATCTATACTGAGATTATCTATTCTGTTTAATATGGTTTAAACAGAATGACTGATCTTTATAAAAATTGTAAAATAAATTATATAAAATATTAATAAATAAATTATATGTTGTAATTATTGTAATTAATAATTGTGAGGCATGGACAAGGCAACACTGAAAAACTTAAGATATAACACCTATATTTTTTACTATTTTGCTACAATGCTTTTTTATTGGTTGACTTGGTGTTCGGTCACTGTTTTAACTGTCTCAAGTCGTGTTTGCTAAGTGAGATCATATTTGTCTAAAACACATTGTTTGGCATTGGCTCACATCACATTGGATTTGCCTTTCAGGGTCTGTTTAAACAGATAATGTTCATTAAAAGCTGTCATGTGTTTTTCCACAGCATCCGTCTGGCCCTTTAAAGATTTAAAAGGCAGGAAGGTGGGAGGGGCTTCCTGAGGAAACAGGTGTCTGCTGATAGGGATGATGTCATTGTTTCAGTATCACCTGGAAAAACCTGCATCTCAGTTAGCAAAACGAACACATAACAGCTGCTCGCGGATCACAGATGTCTGTCAGACAGGTGCTGTAAGTACACTGACACAGAGTAAAGCTTTATAAGAATCCTCTTGTTACCCTAAGGGATTGTTTTACAGTTTTACATGATATGTTTATCAGAGAGCTGTAGCTGACAGGTGTGAGTGCTGTGTTTTAAACATTCAGTGAAATGCGTTTTGAGCCAGACTATCTATCTTTATCTGTACTATCTAAGAAGAAATTCTTGCGTTCTGTTTGCATTGTCAATCAAACCTGATCAACAGTCTCAGTTTTCTATGCCACGTTTTCCAACTCTGGCAGTAAAAAACCTTAAAAAATACATTGCACAGTTTTGTTTAATGTAAGCTGTAGTTCATGCATGTAGTATATTTGTACTAGTAGTACATAAAGTAGTATATTTACTTTGGAGATATTTCTTTTGAATACCATAAATGTTTTTTACAGAGCATTAAAAATAATGGCAGATATGAATCTATCACAGGAAATTGCTAAAAATATTAGGACTGTGACATAAGAAAGGATAAAGAAGAGAACAATAAATTCTGTGACTCTTTTTTTTTTTTATATAACTGGTGTAGTATTTGTGAAGCAGATGAAGTCTTAGCCAATGAGTTTATGCATAAGTAGCCTATTTGCCTTTTGATGTCATGATGTTGAATGAGATTAGAGCATAACTACAGCCCTTGTGTGTGAGGTAGTCACATGAGTAAAGCATGCCTTACTGTCCGGGAGGCGTCACTCAGTGAGGATGATGTCATTCAGGAAGTAGAGCTGGTAAAACAGGACTAGTTACCCAGTCATTTGAATCGACTAGCTGGTCACTCCTTTTTCTGTGACCTAAATTTTCTCCAGACTTTTCATGTTTAATTTTTCAGGTCATTAGTCTGTGGTATAGATATAAAGGATTAGTCCAACAGGAAGAACCTTTTCTCTTTTTATTTTATTTCTCCACTTGACATGAAAATGCTGTTTCCTGGGGTCTATGCAAATCAAAAATGACAATCATTGTACTAGCCAAGTTGGCATATATTTAAAAGTGTAAAAAATTATAATCCAAATGTTATAATCCTTTCGGACTATAACATTTGAAGCTGTTGTCACATTCTGTCACATTACATTGTAATTTTTGAACAGCAGGTTAAACCGAGTTGTTGCTGTGTTTCTTAGCTGGGAAGATCAGATTGTTGAAGGATGAGGTCAGTAAATACTGTATTTATGCCCTGTATTTATTAAAATTTTCATTTAGAGGACCAATATGACAATATTTTCTCATTAAATGCAACAGCTTTGTCACTGGTTCATTAATAATAATGTCATGTGGCCATGTGTCAGTGGGTGTTAGCTGGCTTATTTCAGTGAAGTTACACGTTGACCTTAACTAGTAATGTGGTGTGACACAATTATGACTCAAAATGAAACATAAAACATTATTAATGTATTTAGTTGGTAATATTATGTGCAACAACTAATTTTGTTTACCATAATTTTTTACTAACTTAAGTTAACAGCTGCCACATGCACATCACACAAATGCTGTTTCTGGTACAATAGCGGGAGTAAATCATTAATAAGTGTAGTTGTGAAAATAGGAAAACAGTTTGTCAGACTTTGGGGACAGGGGGAGGAAGCTACTGATGGAACTTAGAGTGCAGGCATTGTTATGAAAGAAGCCTTTTGTTTTTAACATCAGTCATTGTCTTTTTAATGAATAGTCCATTGTGGGAAACTGTACCTCTTTTCCCTCTTAAATCCGACTGGGATTACTAAAATACTGCTTATGAATGTTGTTGTTAATACTGTTATTATTAGCATTGTGTGAGGAACAAGGTGAAAAGTAACCAATAGTCATTAATATACTTATAATAATAGTCAATCTTGCTCTTTGATTGTAATTGCTGTCTAAATATAAATAAAAATGGTTGTTGATGTGTAGCAAAAATATCATGTTTTCCTAATGAGACTAGGTTGGTTTATGGGTCATTGTGCCTTTGTGTTTAATCCCGTGCAGACTGGAAGCTATGTAACCTCATCTTATTCTGTAATAGAATGAAGCAGAACCAGTTTGGTGTGTTCAGGATAAACATCTCAAAAATCACCGACAAAACAAAATGCCATTTTATGTTTGGCACCACCTCCATCCTGTTATTCTACTTCCTCAACATGCCTTGGCAGGTTTAAAGAAATAGTTGGAATGGCATCAACTTTTATACTATAATTTCTGGAGACCAAATATATATTGACAACCATGTATGCATGTCTGAATGACCTTCATAATGGTTTAGGAGCTTTTGATGTTCATGCTTTGGTGTGGTCAGATGTTCTCTCAATGCTTAAAAATTCTTTACTGTTGCCACATCAGTCTGTGTCTCTGACAAAAAAGCCTTTAACCTCTGCAAATATATAGAAAGTCCTTTCTGTGGTCACTGAAAACCGTGCATATCAGTTTGGGCAGACTTCTCTGGGAAAAGGCATTGAGTACTAGAGTTGGTCCATTAGCTGATCTGCTAATGGAAAATCTGCATACACAATTCATCCTTTGGTCTTTGGCCATAATTGTTGACATTGGGACTGACACAATACATAAAATGTTTGTATACAGCATTAGATTAGCAACTTGATCCCTTTTTAGGTACTGAAACATGGTTTAGACTACAGGTAAATTCTATAGCCACACTCTCCTGGTTTTAGTTTTTCATGTACAGAGTCATTTTATTTTCAGATTTCAGACCCTTTTCTAGGTTTATTACTAAAACTGTATTACTAACTGTTGTAATCAACATAAGCTATAATTAATACATGTTGTAGAAGTATTGTTTAACATTTGTTCTTTTGTTCATTCATTTGTTCACTGTAAATATTTACATATACATGTTGATGAAAGTTGCTGGTTAGTCATTAGTCTGATGTTTTCATATACTCCTGTTAATTATCTCTGGGTGGAGGAAGTAACTTGCCCTACAACATATTTTCATTCAGTCAGTTGGGGATCATCAAATTGCAGTTTTTGAATAATGCTTAGTTATTAGTGCATTAGTTATTGTCATCATACTCACAAAAAAGTGTCATGATACTTTTATTTCTATGAGATAAGTGTATTAATAAGCTTTTATCTGTCTTTTAAAAAGTTATTAGTAAGTAATGTGTTTGATTCATTCTTGCAAAATGTATTAGTATTTTAATAATTTAGTGTCTCCTGCATTGATAAATTTGAAATATGAAAATATTTTTTTTAATTACTGTATAGCGATTAACTACATTAGTTGATGCCCATCTTATGTTAACTGGGGTGCTTTGAGGTAAACATGCATTTGTGAACAACTCTATGTAGAAATCTATGTATTGATTTTTGACAGCTCGGACAGCTAAACCATAAATCAGTGTGTGCTCCAGTTATAAACAGAAGACCACAGGTCGGTCATTGTTATATGGAGAAGCAACACAATAAAAAACACTTGTTAAATTAAACTTGTTGTTCTCAATTTACCAGGAGGGATACTTCCCATTCTAGTCTCGTCTGTTTACTGCGGTTTTACATACATAGGACAAAACTGGACAGTTCGGTTTGGTTGCAAGTCCATCATTCACCACACTTACTTTTGAGTGGCATCTTTGCCATCTGTAACTGTTTATGGCAAATTATAGGCGTAAACCCATCTTTTTACATGGGTGGTTTCGCTCAGTTATTCACCCGCCCCCATTATGTGTGTATATGTTTCAGTGGGCAGCGTCTGCAGGTAATAGCCCCGCCCCTCCCCCTGCCCGTCCGAGCTCCCGCATTATCAAAGAGTTCAATGAACGCGGCGGTAATTTATGTGCTGAGGAGAATCCGGAGTTCGCTATGGTACCGTTTCCCAACAGCTAACGGTACGTGATAAAGTCGAGTAAAGGAGCAGAATTTCACCATAACTTTTCTACGGGCGTAGTTTGAATGAAACGGGTAAGTTTTACAAACGTTTGCGCTGACGAAGAGCTAAACTTTTACACATTCCTCACGGGATTTGCTTCGGAAGAGAATCGTATTGTTTTTGAATCCCTCAAAGACACTGAGAACAATGTTGCAGGTTTTACTTTTCGTTCAAACGAAATGCGTCGTTTTTTTTACAGAAAAGATATCGAAAAGGTTCACAAAAGAAATGTGTGAGAATAAAAGACGTGTTCGTAGCAAAAGAGAATGTCTGACGTTTATGTATTTTTAAGTAAGTTTTATGAAACTGTTCGTAATGCTTTTTTTTTTAAACGTGAAAAAACTGAACTGCTTTTTTTGTCGCAAGATAAATATTTTGCAGTTTCTTTTGCAACTTGTTTCGTAACGGTTTATCGTGTGATATGAATTATTTGCGATATAAAAGTTGTTGAAACTTTTAAAGAAATTGCCCAGGCCTATTGATTCTAGTGGTTGTGCACCTGCAGAACTGGATCATTAGCTGAGGTAAGTTACTTCTGTTACTGTTTTTTAGGTGTGTTTGTTTCTGTTTAATTTTAGTAAATGACCCGTTGACACCTGTTGTGTGGTGTCTTAATGTAATACACATTTGTCAAGTTTTAGATTTGATTTTTGTGTGGGAGTATTTGTTATTACATAAGTGCTATAGACTGCTAACCTATAACAAATTACTGCCACAAATCTAAACGAGTCAGCTGTAGTCACATGTCTAATTGCACTGATGTGAGATCTGGCTAAACCCTTTATCGGGTCAACTCCAAATCAAATGAACCACACTAACAGGCTTTGGCAAACTTAGGAGAGAGCTTTTGTGGGAAAGTTTTTCTCCCATACCCACTGCATGACACAGAGATTGCTTATGTATTCATTCTTGATAAAATCTTTCTTATTCATAGCTATTTCAAACTGTCTGGTCTTTCCAACAAATGAATCAGTTCTGATTGGACTGCAGTGGTAACTGACCAATAGGCTAAATTGGTCCTGTGGTTGAAATTGTGTTCCCAGCCCCTCGCTATGCTTAAGAGAAAGTTTGTAACATACTGGCCCAGATTCAGGTAGCCTCACAGCTTCACAGATGGTATGAGGGAAATGTAGTTGGTTATGCCAGGCCAAAGTGATGCTTATTAGCTTATGCTTACAGGAGAATGAGTTAACTTTACAGGTGTGGGTCATATACCCTGATCCCCTGGTATGTGATCTGTTACATGCCAGGCATATTCAAATCGATCGTTTGTATGACAAAATGTTGTGTTGTTTTTCACCTTGTTTAGCTTGTGTGTGAGTTATTGAAATAGGATATATAAACATAAGGACACTGTATGTGTCTGGCTGTATCCTGTGCTTGACCACCCCATATGCTTGTACCTCATCCTTCCAAAAACAGCATCAGGTCTAGGTCTCCATGGCAACCGCAACCCACCCTGTCTTATTTCTGTATAGTGGAAAATAACTGTGCTCCGCCTGGACCTGTGC
>JAZGTK010002978.1:0-29118 GCA_036877625.1 Ambastaia sidthimunki | reverse complement strand
AGAATACTTCGCCACCTGAGAATCCAGCGGAAGTTTTTCAGGCCTGTAGCAGAGGTTATATCCCGCATTTCTTTTGTTTTGTTTTTTGCCCAATTTCTTTTTTTTTTTTTGGACATTATGGATAACCCGTCATTCCTCATCCTCATGTTGCAGCATGGGGAACGATCTCTTGAGGACCACACCAGTGACTTCATAGCCATGTCAGAATTTACTCATTACCAGGACCGCCCGCTTTGCCACTTGTATCATGGCAGCCTCAACGCTGCTACCCAAGCGCAATTGCAGGGGGAAGGTCCTTGAGAGAGCTTTGTGGCCTATGTTGAGTGGGTGCTGGCGTCTTGCGGTTCGCCTATGACAATTGAGGCCGTTGAGAAGGACGTCAGCCCCACTCCAGACCCAGTGCCCAGCCCTCAATCATCCTGGAAGGCAAAGCCCAAGCCCACATCTGATGGAGAATCTGAGCCCCAGGCGATTGACGAGCCTGCAACAGAGCTGAGGGTTGCCGTGGAGGACGAGCCGGTGCTGTCAGACCAGGTGCATGAGCTGGTGTTAGAGCTTGTTGTAGATGACTATGACGAGGGAGGCTTCGCCCATTGCACAAGCGCTGAGGGTGAGCCAACACTGGATATTATAGACTCATGTTCAAGTGTCATGTTGAATCAAGATTTCCCACCCACCCTCCCCCTCTTGCCTAAATCTGTCCGCCATGCTGGATCAGCCACACCACCGCTGTCAGCTGACAGTCCCTCTGCTCACCCTCAGTTCACCATCTGTGCGGTTGCTGAGCTGCAGGCCTGCCAGCTACCAACGGTGTCATGGCTGGAGGATCCCTCGTCTGTGCCACGTGTCTCTGAATCCTGGACTCCGCCTCGGCCCTTGGACCCTGCAGCTCTGCCATGCCACCAAGCTCCCTCGTCTTCGCCCTGTCCCATCAGTCCACTAGCTCCACCGGGCTCCTTCGTCCCTCTAGCACCACTCTGGTCTGTCATCGACCATCCTTCGACTCAGGATTCCACTCCTCCGGCTACTCCTCATCCCTCCATCCCACCGGCTCTGTCTGACTCCTCGTTCCCTCTCGCTCCACCTCAGTCCTCTGTCGCACCGGCTCCACTGCGTCCTTCCGGATCCCTGCCTTCGCCTCGGTCGCCAATGGACTGCAGTTTTAACATGGCAGAGGAGAACTGGCCCTCCCTGTCTAGCCTGTTTTCTCACAAGGCTTTTTTCTCCATTTATTAATCACTGGAGTTTTGGTTCCTTGCCACTGTCACCCTGTTGGCTTGCTTACAGGGAGTCTGCTGACACTAGCTTCGACAACTTGCCCAGGAAACACTGTAATAGTATAATTTATTAATTCTATACATTTTCAATTCTTTTCATATGTGTATGTGTATATATGTATATGTGTGTATGTATATATAATATGTATATGTGTATGTATATATACATATGCTTTATAAATACACTTGAACTTGAACTAGATGCATGACAACTTATTTTGTCTTTGTTCAAATGTAGGTGTTAGAATAAAGATTAAGGTTTTAGTTTGTTTATTCTGGTCTGTTACTGCAATAATTGTATATCAGAAGGGCCAGTACTGCATTCATGTTCTCTGACATAATGTTTGTTGCTCTTGCCCAATTTGTATCTTTCCCAACTTCTTCTACCTCTCTTTTTCACTTTGAGTGAAAGGATGAATACTTTGCACAACCCTTGCCCATTATATTTACAAAGACATTTACAAAACTATTGGGCTGGTGTGATTTCTATTGCACTATTACCGCCAAGTAATTTTAGGTGTGCATGTTATAAACCTAGGGCAATTTAAAGCAGTTTGAATAAAGATATCAAAATTTCAAGGGAAGAAGTGGTTGAAAAGATATTCTGGGGAGTTAAATATTGCTAATGGTTCTGGGTAGAGCGATGCTACATTATGTAATTTGCTAGAGTGTTGTGACTGAAATACTTGGAGTTGGTGTTACATGGTAACTGGGGTCTTCTGGCTGGTTGCTAGGAGATTTATATGACGTTTCCCAGGTCTTCTGGGTGGTGGCTATGGCATTGTTAATGGTTTGCTTAGGTGTTTTAAGTGTTGCTAGGCTGTTGCTACACAGTCAGGGTTTTAATTTACTGTGGTTTTACTCTACTATTAAAATGTAGTTTGTCATCTTGCCCACCTCCATTATTTATTAATGTTGATCATTTTACCAAATTATACAGCTTCACAAAATCAACAAGTTGCCTTGCATTGTATTAGGAATGACTTTCTTTTGTTGACATATTGTGTGAGTTTGCTATCTGTGTTTGCTACTGAGTGCTATATATATATTTCTGTATGTATACAGTATATATATATAACTGTATACATTACAGGAATCATCTAATGCTTGACTGGTGCAAAACAAAAACTGCTACATGATTTGGAGCATTGCACATTATTACTTTGATCAGATAAATCATGAAAATACTTATAATATAACAATCCATATAATATTATAATGCATTCTGTAATTTTACATAATCAAATAGCATTTACATAATTAAATAGCATGCAAATAGCATTAAATCACACCGTTCCTCCTTTTATGATCTTTGTCCAGTCCTCAGCATTAAATGTGCCAGCAGTGGGAGCGTATGTAGAAGAAGAAAACACTATTTGTCAAAGAACACTTTCATTTACTTACATCAGAACACAATGAGACAATTGGTTAGCATGACTGCAGTTTTAATTGTCTGTGGAGAATAATCACTGTGGCAATTAGAATATAATTAAAATATTAGAATTACTGAACTAATTGAGAAAGTCTTCTGAGCAGGAAACAAATCCACCAATATTACCAGGAAAGCATTGCTATGTAATGAAACTATAAGAAAAAAATAATAAATAAGATTGAATCAAATTATTCAATGCACTCAAAAACATCTGTGCTTAATTCTGAAACACAAAGAGACATGCTTCTTATGATTATTAAATACTTTTCTGTGTTGATTGTACTATATATGAGTAAATCAGATTATTCAGTTTGTAGGTTGGAACTGACACTGGGATGTGAATTAATCAGATCTGTTCATCAGTGCTACATTAAAACAATTGTCTGTTGGTTTGTGAAATATTTTTGAGTGGGACAATCCAGCTAATAACTCTAGAATTAATTACATTCATTTCTATTTCATACTGACGTTTGTGTTATTGTTTTCCTTCAGAAATGGTGTTAATTCCTGAAAGACAGTGGAGGGTAATGGCCACTGCCTTTTTTAAGTTAAAGGGATATTACGAAATACTAAAATCAAATTTTAAGACAAATAAAAATATATTGATTAACAATTAAAACAATATGTTTTGTTTAACAAAATGTAAAAACAACTGGTATGCCTTTTAAATTGCGATTTGGGATTCTACTATCTTATGGTATATAATAGGATATGAAAACATTCTACATAACTGCAATGAATCCTTTACCTTACCCATTGTACTGTAACACATCTGCATTTTTTAGGTTTATTGACAGCTATAGCCTATGATAAGAGACACCATCAATGTTCAATAACATTTATTCTTTCTGTAGTCTATTTCATTTACAAAGTCCCTTTATTTGCAGCCCATTTAGGGTTGCCCTGTAACGTGGTAACTTGTCACAGTAGTTTGTCCAATCAGAATATAGAAGTGGAACAAGCCATTTGTTTGACATACAAATAAAAGACATTTGTTGCCTTGAGGAGCAGTTTCTACCTTATGCATAACCTGTTTTTACTTACATTACTTACTAGTTTTATTTACTTACTAGTTTTTAGGTCTAAAATATTGATTCTGCTTAATTTAGACGTTACCAAATGAAAACGTTTTGGTCACCTGACATTTAGACAGTCAGACAGATAGGGAGATAGATAGAGCTATTTAAAAGTATTGCTGAAGGTGAGGGCGTTTCTTCGCAACTTATATACATGTTTTTAAAGGTTGATTAGATGGTTAGACGAAACAGCTCACAGAGAAACCATGAACACTTCAACAATTTACACTTCATTAGGACACCTTTTCTCCAACTTCTCTCTTTGGGAACATCTCCACAACAACTGGACTATTCGTGATCCAGCGCCATTCTCTGTCGACTTTCTTTTAGCGGGACACGAACCGGACATCATAGCTTTAGTGGTGATGTATGTGATATCTTTCATTACTGGGCTTGTGGGGAATATTATGGCTCTGCGGGTCCTGATGCGCAGGAGGAAACGCTTATCTGGAGCTTCGGCTACCAGAAGACTTCTGATCAACCTGGCGGTGTGTGACATGATGGTGGTGTGTGTCTGCATGCCAGTGAATTTAGGACATCAAGTGTATAACGCCTGGGTGTTTGGGGACATTCTGTGCCGGGCTGTGCCGTTCGTTCAGGCTATATCCGTCTCGGCCAGCGTATTGAGTCTGGCTGTCATTAGTTTAAACAGATATTATAGCGTCCACAGGCCACTGCATGCCAGATTTTTCTTTACTGGCAGAAAAATGATTTGCATGATATTTGTGGTGTGGATCGTGTCTTTAGCGCTATGCCTGCCACTGTTTTTCATTAATACAACTAAAACGCTTTACTTACTAGACGGGTTGCATACAGTCACTGTGTGCGTGAAGAGCTGGTCTAAAATGAAACTGCGCCAAGGTTATAACTTTGTACTCTTCTGCTCGTTGTATGGATTCCCTGTGGTTTTTAACCTGGTCATTTGTTTCCTAACCGGCTGGAAATTGAGTAGAGGGAATACATCATCATCATCAACAACTGCAGAGTCCAGTCAACTCGCTCTGACCTCCTCAGTATCGCGACTGAAGACGCGCAAGAAAATCACCAAGATGGTCTTTGCGCTCGTTCTGCTCTTCACCTTGTCTTGGCTGCCACTTTATGCTATGGACATCTGGATCGACTCCAACATTTCAAGCTTTCCAGATCAAAATGATGAGCTGAACCACGTCGAACATCACTGGATTCTCCAGGGCAGACCTTTTGCGCAATGGCTGGGACTCACCAACTCATCCCTTAATCCTCTCTGCTACTGCTTCGTCGTAAACTTGTACAGATCCGCCAAACGGTTCAGAAATAGCTACAGGGAGAATATTTCTTCGGTCTTAAGCATAACCAATAGGTCTTCTTCCTCAGTAAGCAATTCTGTCCCTAAAGTACACCCTCACAGCTCACCATCATCTGGGAAGTCGTGCTTAGAAATAAGGAGATGTAAGAACTACACTAAATTCAGGCTGACCAAAAGTAAAAGCTGGTCTGCAACGACTGTGTGTAAGAGGATATGACTCTGAGTGTCTGTGAATGTAATAGCCAAACGTAAATAATGCTGGAATAGGCTTAATGATAAGTCATTAACAGATAAAAATAACAGATTAGAAATAAATATGAATTTTGAATTAAATGTATTTGAATAAAAGCTCCTTGATGTTTCTGTGTAAATATACCGCTGGTGTAAATTGCTTTACCTTTTCTAATTAAACATTGTTTCATTTAAAAAGTATATTTTCAGGATTACAGTTTGATTCAAAAGTTTTTTTGAAATTGAATTTGATTATTATACATCAATAATTTACATCAATAATTTATAATAAAGTGTTTTGTATGTCCCCTTTTGCTATCGGTTAATCATGCCCAGCATGATGTGAGAATGTTCTAATGCTTTTTGTACAAAAAACCAACACGGATAATATTACAAATTTCCAGCTTTAAATTGGATTATGTATGTGGTCTTAGAATTTTAGACCTAACTGGACAAACTTGAATATAGCTATATTATTATTTAAAATATATAATATACTAATATGTATTCTTTAGTTGTTAAATGTGATACCAACATTATACTGTATCTTGTCTATTTGTACTTTTGTGATTATATTCAGTAAAATGAAAAGAAGATTAAACCAGTTTCTGTGTGGAGTGGAAAACCCACAGTGTGTGTCTTAACCTTGGATTGATGACACCGCTGGGAGAAAGACTAAAGTGTGGTTGCCTGTTATTCTTACCATCTCCTCCTAGGAAGAAATATGAAGAACTCTGTAATAAATATGCTGACTGTATCACTGCACAATTTTCCACAGCATTTCTCATTAAAGACACAATACATTCTGCCCTGCAGTTTAGTGCCAAATTGGAAGCACATTGATAAACATAATGTAGGTGCATTTAGTTTTGTTGTCACATAAAAAGATAAACATCACATAAGACTGATAAGGGTAATTGATTTTCCAGGAAATTTCTCTTAATCTGCTGTCACATAGAAATAATAATTTGTTGTTACTTGGACTCTTTGCTTGGATGTTTTTCTATTACCTTTTAAATGACTTTTACAGTAATGTGACGCAATAACAACTTGGATTATCTTCAAGCACATCAGCTTTTCATACTGAAATAAATACAATTCATATTAAGATGTGCATAATATTACACATTAAACTTATGACTTATTTTAAACAAACATTCAGTTTTGTTTTTACTTTGTGTCTTTTATGCTTTAAATATGCATACATTTATAAGAACATAAGAGTCTCTTTTAATTACTTTGTTATGCCAAATAGAAAAACATTTAAATAATGTGTGGTCTTATGCTTGATGTAGCAATTAAAATTCCCACTAGTGGCTGAAGAAGAGCTATTAATGATCTTTTGCTGTATTCTATATTAGCAGTTTATTTCTTTTATATGAGTGTTTTGAATAGAGCTCATTCATCTCTGCACCTTTGTTTTTTCTTATTACTTATTTTGTATTAGCTGAACAGGACCTGTATTTTCTTCCAGTCCAGCACAGAAGAGCATTATTCATTAATCCATTCAAAATAAATGCTGAGTACCATGTGAAAAATGAGTGCCACAATAGATGTAGTTTCTCTTTAGATGTTTCTCATCAATGTCAGGAGCTCCAGCCATCCAGAATTCACACTTAGTTAAAGGAACATTTGTAATAGAAAGTGAAAGGAACATTGGTGATAGAAACATGGAATATTAGTGTTGCCAAATGAACCTCTAGCAATCTTGTGCAATTCAAAGTCTTTAAAAATGAATGCATCCTGCAGCCTATTAATGGCAAATAAAGTCATATTTTAATAATGCTGAGTGTTGACTAAAGCTGAGAATACAACATGTCTACTTATTGGACATCACACTGTTAGAATTACATAAGGAAACAATTGTACTACATTCCTTAAAAGCACAAAGCACAGAGATAAAAGAATGTTAACATAATTCCTCTAATTACTAAACTCATCATGATTCAACGTGTAATAATTAATGTCACATTCTGCTTTATATTTTGAGGATAGAGAAAAACTTGTCAACGCAGGAAATAAATTATCATTTGATTTCTCATAACACTTTGGCTGCTGATACAAGTGTTGCTCATCGCAACATGGTGTCTCTCTCTGTGTCTCTGTGATTCATCTTTAAAGCAAGAAGCTAACTCTCAACCTTGATCCTAACTAGTCCATCTGCACAGTCTAACCTAGCATGCCAGCTGTTTTTACTCTGTGCTGATTTGAAGGGGATTCTGATTTTGAGACAAGTTCGTCAGGATAGATCAGACATGGTCAGACATGTTAATTGAAACTTAGGTTACTGCAATAATATTGGTAATAATGAAGAAATATTGAGGGAAGAATAACTCCATTTGCCAAACCTGTTTGTCTTCTGCAGATTAAAGGGGGATTGGGGGTAGGGGGTGTGGAGTCTGTCCCAGCACCTTGTGCTGTAACACAACAGTAACTCCTGAGCCTCATATTTTTGACATTATAAAACAATAGAAAAGGATCAACAGAAGGTCCCTGTCATGGACAAGCCAGGCTCACAACCACAGTGTGCACCTTTACCAGAGTTCTGATTACACACACCTGCAAGTCATTAACCATCACCTTCACACACTGTCTGATCTCACTTCGAGCAACGGGCTCATGAACGCCACGCGGCTACTTCCCTGTGATTTCTCACTCGTCCTCTATGTCAACATCAGATACGCTACCATGTCGGACCATTAACCCTTCAAATTGTTGCTTGCCATCGGGAAACTAATAATTTGCTAATGAATGGAGTGGAATGCCGAAATATCTAAATACATGCTGAAACAATAGTTCTGCAGTTGTGCAGGTGCCCCCCTAACCGACTGTTCATACCTCCTGCTCAACGCACTACCACAATTCAGTCCGTCCATACATCCGTGGGCACTGGCCACCCAGGGGCCAATGTAACTCTCTCGCTGCTACAAAATTGCTTCTGGTGGCAGGGCATGGCCTGGGATGTTCGGAGGTTCGTCCAGGGCTGTAGGGGGTGCGCCATCTCCAAGAGTCTATAACACTTGCCAGCCGGCAAGCTCCAGCCTCTGCCTGTTCCTCACCGACCCTAGTCACACCTGGGAGTGGACTTCATTACCGACCTACCATCCTCACCTGGTAAGACATGCATCTTGGTCATTGTTGACAGAAGTCTTGTCGCCTCATTCCTCTGCTTAACTTACCAACTGCAATGGAAACTGCAGAACTGTTATTTCAGCATGTATTCAGATATTTCTGCATTCCAGAGGACATTGTATCGGACAGAGGACCCCAGTTCGTTTCAAAGGGTATGGCGAACTTTCTTCACTCTCCTAGGTGTGACTGTAAGCCTATCTTTGGGATACCACCCTCAGTCAAATGGGCACACCGAGCGCAAGATTAAGGAGATTGGGCGCTTCCTCCGGACCTTCTGTCACAGCCACCAGAACTCCTGAAGCCAGTTCTTAAGCTGGGCCGAGTATGCCCAAAACTACTTTCATCAACCAGCCACTGGACTTACACCATTTCAGTGTGTACTTGGATACCAGCTTCCACTGTTCCGTGGTCCAGGAACCCTCAGACCCTCTTGTGGCTATGATAAACAAATAAAATAATACTTGCTTTTTTTATCTGCAAACATTTGATGTGATGTCTAATACAAATATACAATAATAATATTGTAAAAATATACAAAAATATATGTATACAAATATACAAATAATATTGTATATTTGTGAAATATACAATGACCCACAATAAAATGTTGTTTCACAGCGTGGCATTGTTCCAGTGCAGGTCACTACGCCATAATGAAATATTAAATAATTAATTTAATAACCTGTGGTGTACAATGATAAAATATTGATGAGATTTTAACCACTCTGTTTGATATAGTTATTTTCCATTAAAGATAATATTTCATATGACACATAGTAATATTCCATAAGTAAACGCTGGGCTTCTCGATAGTTTGCTTGAGTAGGCAATTCCCAACCCATGCCTAGTTCCTCGATTTTTACATTACTATAGCACTGAAAAAATATCTTGTTTTATAATCACTATTTAAACATTAGTTATCCACATCAGTTATGTTCATCGGTTATCAGTTCATCAGTTGAATTCTAAATAAATACTAAATAAACTCTAAATATAAAAGCTACATATAAATGTTGACTATATCAGTTATTACATGACATAATTGTGTTTCCAGTAATGCTATGAGTCACCTTCATTATGAATGATACAGGATGTGTTGCGGTTTTTCCCACTGACCGGAAATGTTGATCCTAATAAACGTTTTAACGTTTCATTTTTTATATCCTCCAGGGGGCGCTTGGAGGCCCAAAGACCGGAATCGTACAACTAACATCATTCAAATCCCTGATCGTTTTGTGTCCTACTACAAATAACTGTACAACTAAAACTATAATCGTTTAATGTGTTAATTACAGAGGATGGTATCTGACATGAAATCGAAAATTCTATTTAGCAATATGTAGAAAAATGTCGCATAAAACCGTCTCATCTTGTTATCACAAATGAAAGTAATTCAATCAACCAACCTGGCTTGCGATGAGAAAAGTAACAATTACCACGTGCAATGTCGTCAAGGCGCTGTATTTCCGCAGCAGACGGAACAACACATTTTTAAATAGAAGACGCCAACTAAGAAAATACAATATGTGTTGAATTAATGATGGAGAAAAAACAGATAGAAATAGAGAATTGATATTTAAAACTATAGTAAATGATTGCTTAGCCCCGTCCATTTCGTAACTTAATGTTCTTATTAACGGCCGTTCTGCCAACTTCTACACTCTGTTGTGCTTGAAGAAAGTAGATATTGATCAGCCCACATGGGCGGAACTGAAGTTTCACTTTTAGCAAGAAGTTGGTGAGACATGTAGGGTAACGCAGAGTAACTATGCGGTGTCTTGCGTTCACACTTTGTTTTTGGGGTATGTACACAATATTATTGAACTATGTTAGAATTAGTTTCGTTTGTTATTGGTCTATATCTTAATACTTACAGAAATAAAGCATAGTTGTAAAATGTTTGCTGGGCTTGTCCCAAATGAAGTATTACTGTAACTTAGTATTGAAAAAATATTATGTATATGTATTATTTACATTTTCATCTTATTTTCAAAAATATTCTTAAATCATTTGGTATTTGATCAGAGCAGAACAACACTTTATATATTAGAAATATAACTGATTTTTAATTTTTGACAATAGGAAATTGTAAATGTTACATCTGATGTAAAATGTTACATGTTACATATCTTCTGGTGTTTTGTTTGATTCTTCATTAGGTTGCCTGTCAGAAAATGTCTGTACTTTACCTCATGTGGAGCAATGTAGTATGGTGAAACCTCAAAGACTTACTGTCTCCACCATAAGCAAGGTATATATAGAGTAAATCCTTATTTTTCAATTTTATGATAGAAAAGCACTACTGGAGTTAATGCTGCAAGATATATCAAAATGATCAAAAATTACAGATGTGCATATCACAATAGTTTGCATTAACTAAATGGTTTTAACACTTCAAACAGTTAATCAAAGTTTTAGGTTGCTGCAAAGAGTTTGTTGCAGAATGCCTGCAAACGTTTGTTGAAATATGTGTTTCTTTTTACACAAAGAATGTGAAACGTGTGTTATTTATATGATTTTCAGTTTAGAAATATATCTTAGCGATTTAAGTTAAATTTGACAAAATAAAACATTGTTCATCGAATGTCACTATTTAGCAAATTGTCGCTTTTCATCTTTTCCTTAATGTGCAGCATTAGTAGTTTTTTGTGGCTTGACATGTGGGATATCTACAGGCACTAAGTCATGGGATGTATCCAGATCAGCTCACATATCAGTTATTCTTTGGAGGTAGAAATCACACGATTCTTTTGGAAAAGAACAGGTGAGTGTTGTGTTCACATTATTTGAAGCTCGCTGTCTGTAGTTTATATTTTGATGTAGTAGGTTTGTACAAATATTTATGTTATCTTTCATATTTAGACAACTAATTGCACAAAATTACACTGAAATCCACTATCAAGACGATGGATCGATTGTAAGCAGTAATCCAAATGTAAAGGTATTTCATTTCAATGACCACAAAACAACAGCTGTGTTTGTTCAAGTTATGTTCCAGAAACATGCAGCCCATCTATCATCTATCTATATCTATATCTATATATATATATATATATATGTAAAATGTTTAGTTATGTATGGAACATAAAAACTCTTGAATTGTGTAAATGTTAATTTGTTTCAGGACAATTGCTATTATCATGGCCAAATTCAGGACTTGGAGGATTCCTCAGTCAGTGTGGGAATCTGTTCTGGGATCAGGTAACTGTTATATCACCTGTTTTCATATAGATATAAACAAAAATACGACACCTCCAATGGAAATAAAGTATCAGTGAGCATGTTTGTGTAATCTTATATATTTTGTCTTCTGCATACAGGGGTTTCATTAGGGTGGAACAGCAAGTGTACTTGATTGAGCCCCTGACCAGTCACAGCGATGGAGAGCATGTGCTCTATCAGCAAGAGCATCTAAGACAGAAGAGAAGCACTTTTGGTGAATCAGACTCCACCTTTTATGATCATGAACCTCCAGCAGTTGCCTCCTTAATGCCCAGAGGCAGGGTAATAACATTTCCCAGCAAAACTCCTCTTGCATTTAAAATACATTTTTGCTTATGTGAAACACATCTTTAAACATTTCTTGACAGAAAATGAAACGCTTTCACACCCCAAGATTTGTGGAATTGTTCCTCGTGGTTGATAACACTGAGGTGAGAACATTTGAGTTTTCTAAAGTAAATATTTATGGCATGTAAATTTGGACTCTTCTCAATAGTACTGATCAAAATTCTTCTATAGTATAAACTCTTCGGCTCTAATATGGACGTTATCAGGGAAAGAATGCTGGAGGTTGCAAATCACATTGACAAGGTATATTTTTATATTTTATGTTAAAATGTAAAAATATTATATTTCCATATATGATAATATTAGTTATTTGAGAAAGGTCACAATAAAATATAACATTGTCTTAAATTCCTCCCTTAGTTATATCGGTCTGTTAATATTCGGGTTCTGCTGGTGGGTTTGGAGGTCTGGATGAAAGAGGACCAGATTGTGGTCAGTGTGAGTTCTGATGACACTCTCAGTCGCTTTATTGAGTGGAGAAAGAGCAGTCTGCTCAGACGAGTCAAGCATGACAACGCTCAGTTGGTGACGTGAGTATCAGCCAGTTACACACTTACTCAGCTGGATGACTAAGACCTGCACTTTGTAGCACAGTAACATTTAAAGGAAAAATAAAAAAATCTGGATTGATCTCAACCAAAGTGCTTTTGTTTGTTTTCACAATAATATTTTTGAAGAATATTCAGTGATTTCTTTTCATATAATAAAAGTTTAGAATGACCGTTGGCTTCATATAGTAACAGTTCATAATGACCTTTGGTTATCAAAAAACAAAACCTAAAAACACCATAAAAGCAAGAAATGTTTTTTTTTAAATCTTCCTTTTTTGTGAGGAACGCATTCTCCTCACAAATGTATACTGTTATTTAGACATCATCTCGTTCTCCATCCCACATATTTGACCATCCCATATATATGTCATGTTATGACATAAGAGAGAACCAAAGCTGTTAATGTGCTATTTTTGAGCCAATGAGATTTCAGCTAAGAGCAAGACTAACATGATTACCATTATAATGGTATGTAGTAAATTTACTACACTTCAGTATCCTATTAATTTGACTTCCTATGTATGTATGTCATTTCTGTATTCTTTTCCTTTAGTGGAATTGATTTTTTGGGTGACACAGTTGGTCTGGCAAACAAATTTGCGATGTGTGCTGAAAGTTCAGCGGGTGTCAATCAGGTATTTATGATTTATGATGAATTAGTTATAGAATTATATAAGACATTGAAACAGATGCTCATACAGTAAATTTTATTTTATTAAAGACATAATATCATTAAACTGAATCATTGTGCTGTGTGTTTTAACAGGATCATAATCAGAACCCACTGGGCCTGGCATCAACCATTGCTCATGAGATGGGTCACAACATGGGCATGTCCCATGATGAAGATCACTGCAGGTGTGACTCATCCAACTCCATCTGTATCATGACAGAGCGTGTGGGGTAAGTGCTCTACCAGTCATTTAAAATACCTTAGCAACCACCTACCAATACCCTGGCAGCCACTTAGCACTTATGTACAGAAAAGGACACAAAGCCCACATCATTTGTGAGAGTTTTGTCAAGCTGATAGGTACATGTAACACAGTTGGTAGGGCTGCACTAGAGCATAGTGCAAAGGTCATGAGTCCCAGAGACAAATATGGTCTACAAACAATAATACTATACAATAATTTATACCTTGAATGCACTTGTAGTTGCTTTGGATGAAAGTGTCTGTCAAATGCATAAATGTAAGCCAACATTCTAATAATATTTCTACAATTATAACTAGACATTTTTCAAACCTCAGAATATAGGCTAATTGGACTGGATGGAGGCCGTCAGTATACCGTCTTTTGTCTTTGAACATAGTGAAAACAACAATGGTTGTGCTAACCACAGATTGCTTCTCATAGCAGCTTTAAAAATTGTGAGCTGTCAGGAAATTACATTGTGTTCTGACCTTATCTGCTTAGCAAGCTGTTCCCAGACCTCTTCAGCGATTGCAGTCTAGACCAGCTGAGTGTGTTTCTGAATAACGCCAACCCCAGCTGTCTGCTGGACACCCCCAGCTCAGACAGACTGTACAATGGGCCCGTCTGCGGCAATGCTTTCCTGGACCCTGGAGAGGAGTGTGACTGTGGGAAAGTGGAGGTACAGCGCAGACATCCTGTGTCTAAGAATTTACATCTTGAATCATTTATAATTGACAGGTTTAACTTTGACTCATATATGATTTGTCTTATTGATGACTAATGTAATTTACTGTGTTGTGGCTTATGAAAGGAATGTAAAAATCAGTGCTGTAATGCCACGACCTGCAGGCTCACGGAGTCCTCACAGTGTGCTCAGGGAGATTGCTGTGAGAACTGCCAGGTAATGTATATGAGTTACTCAGTGCTTTTTCATCCTGCAGAGCATTGTGGGTAAAATGATGATGTAGATGATGAAATCTTATGTGGATGATGTAAGACAATTGCTTTGTCATCAACGATTCATGTCATTTGTATTCTGTTTGACTCTACCATCTTCCATGGAACAAAAAGGAGAAATTTAGCGGAATGGAGAAGAATGTGTCACCTTTCTATAAGATATAAGTGTTAAGAAGACAAAGATATTCACCATAAAAGTCCATACAACTCCATGTGCTCCAAAAGTAGTCCATGTGCTATTTTTAAAGTCTTTTGAAGTCATGTAATAGCTGTCTGAAAAATGTATGATTTACTGAAAATCTCCACTACATACTCATTCACACCTGGCGCACAAGCAGGAATGACATTACCTCCAAAGTTATCTCTAGGAATGTTTCCTTTTGTGTTTCATGAAAGACAGGAAATTGTTTAGAGCATGAGCGTGATTCAATAGTGACAGATTTTTATTTCATTTAAAATAATCCTTTAAATTAGGGATGTTTTTATTTTACTGTTCCAGTCAAAGTGGGAAACAGTGGGTGAAATCAGGGAATCGCAAAAGAACTTACCATTCTAAAAATACTATGAAAGTATTTAGTGAGTGCTGTAATGGCATGAAAGAAGACTGCAGAGGAATGAAGAAAGACTAAGCTGAGGTCAATGAGAAGGAAGCCGAAGATGTCTGCTCTGTGCAGTTGGGTTAGCATGAGCCTTTAGAGGAGCCAGAGTTGAGATCTCAGAGAAGTCTGAAGCATTTAGTGGCTCACTTACCTAAAAAGGGTCAGTAGTTGGAGGCAGAAAAGACTGAGATTCAGGAGTCTCTCCTTCATTTCCTTCAGGCGTGTGTCTGTTGGGCGTGTGTCTGTTTCCTGACCATGTGTGTTTGTTTGTTTTACAGTCGGGGAATGTGTGTATTGCAGTGAAAGTGGCTTCAGCTTTTTGTACATGAAATAGTGTCAGCAACCATTTATCCTTGAGTAATGTGACTTTTCAGAGTGAAAAATTATATTCAATAAAACAATCAGGATTTAAGATTATCCATTAAGAATTGTAAAAAGTGATCTTCATATGACAAGAGGTTAAAGGGGTGCAGTAAAAATAAAAGGGGTTGGTGATTGGTGAGCTAGACAAGGAAAGTAATTTTTAAAGGCAGAACATGTTGTGGGGGCTGGGGATTTTAATATTTCTGTGTGTTGCAGCTAGTACTGCAAAAATGACATAGTGCAGCCCCCCATGGACTGTAACCATTAGTTGACTTTGGTTAAAGTCAATGATTGCTATTTACTATATTTATTTACTCCTGCAGATCAAAAATGCTGAAAGCATGTGTCGTGAACCTGAGAATGAGTGTGACCTGCCAGAGTTCTGCACAGGCCTGTCAGAGCACTGCCCAGACAATGACTTTCACATGAACGGAAAACCCTGTAATTTAGACCAGGGTTACTGTTATAACGGCCAGTGCCCAACTCACCTCCAGCACTGTCAGAAACTGTGGGGAACAGGTGAGGCTAAAACCTTTCCAACAATAAGACACCAGGTACCAGGGTCCACGGTTTAAGTCTGGGGTGGAGTAAACAGAACAACAGCAGTAGCTGAATACATGGAAAAATGTCTTGAACAAGTTCAGGCTATTTTCAGTAGTATGTAATTCATGGAGTTTGCATTCAACACAGACTTACCAATATGCACTCAACAAACAATAAGACAAGCTCCATCATGCCACCTGTCATATTATCAGACAGTCTGTGGATGTTCTGTGTTTGGATAATTTTAATGAAATTTTACATTTTACGTTTTTGTGAGCATGCAACAATAACTACAGGGGTAGTTTAGCAAAGGCATTTTTTTCAAGCTTTGATGATGATCATATCTACATTCCAATTTGAGTTCCCTGCTAGCCATGTGGTAATATCAACATAACATGTTTTGATATCTGATTATTCTCTGATTACTTTGTTAGGTGCCAGAGTGGCTTCTGATTCATGTTTTTATCGAAACACATTTGGCAAAAATGATTCTCACTGTGGAAAGAACAAAGATGGATACAGAGCATGTACCAAAGAGTATGTTCAAATCTTTTTGCTCTCTTACAAAGTGCCCAAAATTTTTACGTTTTTGTTTTGGTCCAAAGTAAAGTGATACATTAGACACAGATTTGTGTTTGTGATTTTTGACACAAAATCTTTTCTCTTGATACAGAAACATATTTTGTGGAACAATATTTTGTCTTGGAGGAAATGAATACCCTGTTACAGGTCTGAAAGCGATCATTGCAACATTTAAAGGAATCTGCAACATCGCTGGGGACCAATCGGAGAAGGACGCCCTCAGCATGGTGCCTACTGGAACAAAATGTGGACACCACAAGGTAAGCATGCAAGAATGCTGTTTAGATCATTACAGCAGGTATTTTGGTCTTTATTTTTTCAGAGAGACACAAACATGAAGTCTCTGTTATGTTTCAACAGGTTTGCTATGATTATATGTGCCAAGACCTGAACATTTATAACACTGATGAAGACTGTTCATTGAAATGCAATGGTAGAGGGGTAATTGTAAAACTTTGTCTCACTAAAATCAAAAGCAAAATGTTATATTTATAATTAATAACATAAAAATATACAGGTAAAGTGATTTTTCCCTCTCTTTTTGCAGATTTGCAACCATAAAAAGCAATGCCACTGTGACCCTGGTTGGGCCCCTCCTTACTGTGATGTTAAATATTCTGAATTGTCATCTAGTAAGCAGATTACACATCTTTTCTATAAGTCATTAATGTGTTCAATAATATGTAGTAATTTATTATTCCAATAAATTCTACTCGTTTTTATGTTTTAGAATGGGCAAAGATCATTGGAATATCTGCAGCTGTTGCATTGGTTTTTCTAATGCTAGTTTTTGGAGTGTTTTACCAGAAAAGGAGTAATACCATCAGCCAAATGACGTGAGTTGTTTCATTTGACATGCTTACTGTACCAAATGTGTCATGGACATAAATATTTCTTTCTCATCATAAAACTGTATTTGCATTTTGTTTTTAATAAACATAACATTTTTTCATTATGATAATAGGATTTGGTTGGTTTTTCTGTCCTTATTTGACACAAACAGCTTGTGTCACTTACAGTATTCTCACATCTGCTTGTATACAGCAAAGATGTATCATCAGGCCAGGTGAATCTTCTTCACAACATCAGTGCTGTCAAGAGCAACGCCCCTCAGATCAGTCAGCCTATCCTTATAGAAAGTAGCCTGACTCGACCTAGCATCCCGCTCACTGCCCGGGCAGCACCAACCCGTCCTGCACCACCAGTCAGTAAAACCTTCACAATGATGCTGCCCAGTTATTATCACAAAATACAACAATCTTTCTCACTGTATCATTTTAAAGTTCCTTTACTATTTGAGACCTCCGTGGGTGTAATAAAATATGACCTTTAAACTTTCTTAAAGTTTTATCCAAAAAAATAAATATTTTTGGCTGAAAACATGAAACTATATTTATTCTCTTTTTCTGCTTTCAGCCTCCTAAAAAGTCTGTAACAGAACCACAGCAGACCAAAGTAACACAGGTAAGATAAACTATTGAAAGAATAGTATGTCTTTTATTTTGTGACCATTTAGTAATAATTAATTAAAAGAAAATCTATTTTATATTTGTTTTTCTTTTGTTAAAATAATTGCAATTATGTTTTATAGAATGGATCACCCAAAATAAGAATCTAAGTGAAATTAGAGGAAGACTATTTGTGTGTTACACATACTGTAGATGTTGAATATAGACTACAAATTACAAATTTGTTACTTACAGTATGAAGTATTTGATTTCAGGTATCGAGAGACAATATCATGTTTTTGTTTGTTTACATTTCCTCACTTCTCAAATCTCTGTGTATTTGTAGGGACTCAAGCCACCCCCTCCACCTGTTCCCCCGGCCAAACCATCTCTATCAGGAGCATCCTTCAAAACACATCCAGTTAGTTAGTTGTGTTTTCTCTAGAAATTAATAAATCTGCTTTGACATTACATTTACATTTAGGCATTTAGCAGACGCAATACGCATAGCCGTACATAGATACAATATCCTAGCATACATACTTAAGTGCTCAAGTGGATACCTGTTAAGAGAGGGGAGAAAGGTTTTTTTTTTTATTTTTTATTTTTTTTATGGATGAGGGTTAGACTTGTGTATGGTGTTTCCTAAAGATTTGGGTTTTTAGTAGTTTTTTGAATGTGGTGTGGGATGAGGCAGACCAAACCGAGAGTGGAAGATCGTTCCACCAGCGGGGGATATTGAATGTAAAGCTGCGAGTAGGTGGTCGTGTATGTTTGGAGGATGGTATAGCAAGACAACGTTCGTTTGCTGACCGTAGGGATCTGGAGGGAGTGTATATGTGAATAAGTTGGTGAAGGTAGGGTGGTGCAGAGCCGGTGGTTGTTTTGTAAGCGAGTAGTAGTAATTTGAACCTTATGCAAACTGCAATTATGTATATAAACATTACGTGTTCATATACAGTACCATTGTTTATTGTTAATGTGATTATGTATGTTATGAACATTATTCACATAATGTAGTCTGATATGCTTCATAGAAATCAGTAAACTGTTTGTACTTTGCAGGTGTCAGAAGACAGAGTGAAGGTTGCGTTATGTCCTCCCACCATTCCAAGATGAGCAGGCGTGATGTCAACATGTGACTCATTTCAACCAATGACACTCCTTCATGTTCAGTTTTGTATGCTGTGGGCGGCTGAATTACAAAGTGTTTTTTAAATACTTATACACTGTTTGCTTAACATTAGACAGCGACATTAGACTGCTGTATTGACAATGCATTAGTAACGCTTAAATTTGTCTGATACAATTGTTTGTTAATAATGTAATTTATTTATAATATTGTTATTTAATGTACTATTACATTTTATTATTTTAAAATATCTGGATATGTGGATGGGGTAAAATAATCAATTGGACAAACTGCTTTTAATGAGTTTATTTTCACACTATTGTATAGATTTTTTAAATATCGTTTTTACATTCCTTACAAGCCTTGGTTTTCAATAACTAATCATAAATAATAAAATAAAATATTTAATTTCTGTTATAACATGTTGGAATATGTTCTATTGTAATATAAAATAAATATTACAATGCCTGTGTACTGAAAAGACAGGTATGTTGTTAATTTAGGATGGTTAAAGACATACTTTACTACTGTTTTGATGTGGTATTTACACCCTGAAAACAGGCCAAGTACCTGCATGTTATCACATGATTCTGTGATTTTCATGATATGGTCCATTCACTGACTCATGTGAACTCATTCTGATTCACACACACAGCTCTTTCATTCTACTGCGTGTGAGAAAGGAAAAAAAATCTTCTGGAATCCTGTGAGAGGATAAACAGAGCTGTCCACGCTTGTCTGGATTTTGGAGAGTAAATATTTGTAATGTTTTTAAAACGGCTGTGAATAATACTCAATAATACTAATGTAGTGATACTATTTGAGACTTTAAACATGCTAAAAACAAAATAAGGCAGTTCCAACATGCTACAGTGTGAACAATAGCCTGTAATACAATCTTTACCACTAGAAATATAAGCAGCACAATTTAGTGTGGCCCTTACGCAATGACAGTGAAATCCAACTAGGTTTTAATTTTGACAAAGTTTGGGAAAAAAGAGTCTGTTGCTAACAAACTGTAAGAATACATACAATCAAAGGTCAGTTCTGTTTGTAACTTGTGTTGTCAGAAGAGAGGTTTCATCTCTATGTTCGAGGTTGTTTCCTGTAAGATATGTCATAACCTCTTCTTGTTTGTGTGATGTACAGAGGAAGTTACTTGTTAAGACATTAGTTTGGAAACAGAACATTTTGTGTGTGTGAAGTGCTGTGCAAAATAAATCTGGTATCAAACACTTCTGTGAAACATTTGTAAAACAAACACAGCATATAACAATCTAATCCAGGTCTGGCAAAATACTGAATTTACTGCAAGAAAATTTGTATTTTGTTCATGAGTTTGTGTTTGATTTTAACTGGTAATATTGTACAGGATGTTAAAAGTAACATATTGGGTATGTTAGTATATTACTAAACTTAATACTGTAAAACAATTAAAATAACAGTTATATACAGTGGGAGTTGAACACTTTCAAAAACATTAAACAGAAAAAACACAAATGTCCACAACTGTGTTTCACAATGTTTCACAATGGTTGTAGACTGAATAAAAACTTGAAAATATTTAACTTTATAGACTTTGGGACAGGTTCTGTACTGTAAAATACAGATTCCACTCCAGTAGCATAATAATTCTTAAATCACAAACTAAGAAATATTTAACAAGACGTCTGTTTTGTTGGATTCAAAGTACTAGAGATCACAAGGTCTGTCCTTTTCCTTTGCTTGCAGTTTTTTGCTGACCTGTGTGTGTGTGTGTGTCCTGCTCTAAGCTCAGGTCTTTCAAAGCTCAGCACACTTCACACAGACACACACAGAAACATGTCTGGTAACAGCAGAACCTTGAGGTGTCCCAAACCCCAGGAAGAATACAACAGAGAAGAAAAGGTCTATGGGAATGTTTTTGCAGAGCTTGAATCTGTGGAGTTGCCCTTGGAAACCACCGTAAGGTAAAGTGTTTTCCACTTCCATGACATAACATTTCCATAACAATATTTTATTTTTCTTTATTATTACATTATATAACATAATATATTATATATTATTACATTAAATCATTAAAGTTCATTAAAATAAATAAAAAATGTCAACAGTGATTCATATATTATATATCATTTGTAATGCACATAAATGTTTTACTTAACTTTTGTTAATAAATTATTAACAAAAGTTTTAATAATTTTATTATTAATAAATAAGTTACTATTATGGCAGCAACAATTTAAGGAACTATTTTTGCAACTATAGCTTGCTGTTAAAAAAAATGTAAAAAAACGTATAATACATTAAAACAAACTCTTATTAGAACAAACTGACATTTTATTAAAACATTTGTCACGATACAAATTACTAATTACAAATTACCACTGCGATTAGTTTTTTGCAACTTTTAAAAATCTCCCTATTAAGTGTCGAAATCTGGGCTGACTAGCTCAAAACGCATGGAGCTGCCTAGCTAGACTGAGACGCAGCCCCTAAAGTTGCATTGACGTACGACGCTCCCTGTTGGCGAACATCTGTTACTGCATCTCTGTCTTCATTGTCACACATGAACACTGTGACGATACAGCCAACATGGCGGAGAGTGAGAGTCTAGAGACCATCACCGAACATGAGCGGATATTACAAGAGATCGAGAGCACGGACACGGCGTGCGTTGGCCCGACCCTACGGTGAGAGATGCCCACGATCTCCCTTTGTTTAACGTGTTGGCGGTGATATGACGTTTCCTCCTGTCTGATGGAGGGGAAACAGGCCTTTGTTTGCTAAGGATGCAGCTGTGTGTTATTACTGATCAATGATTTCGCTGATCGATATGTCTTTGATCTGACGTCATGTAATGTGGTTTTTGTGCTTTTCCATATTAATTTTCTTTTTTGAGTCATGTGTTGTCTGTGATGACGCTGCACATTAAATGACAAGGTAATGTAGGCTTGATCTGTGTTTTTACTCTCATTCATTGACAGCGATCACGAAATCTGCTGTATAATTAGTTTTTTTTTGTTTTATGTCGATAATTTACTATACATTTGTCTGTCTAGTGTCGTGATTCACTAATATAATATGTAAACGTGAGTTAAACCAACGTATACCGGGTGAAAGTGCTCTATTAATATGATGCTAATTTCGACAGATATGAACAAAGTAGCGTTTGTTTTTCTGATAGGAACGAGCTCTTAGGTTCAGTATTCCTGTGTACAGTGTATTTTTATCTGTAAGTTCATTTCAGATGGGTAAAGACGAAAGCTGACGAAATATGTGGGTGTGGCCTTAGCAAATGAGCTGGTTTGGGTCAAGTAGGTTATTCATATTCTGATATGCTTGTTGAGTAGAAGTCATGGTATCAGTTACTATGATTTTTGTGAGGGTGCCTACCCTGTCTGTTTTGGCTTTATGATTTGAGAAATAACAGAGTAAAATCATGATATAAACTTGGATTTCAAGAGAGATGAATCTCATCTGATTTTAGGTCTCATTTGAATGTCGTCAAGGTGATTATAAAGATTGGACGGATCTTGTAGGAAGATAATGATTTGAAATGAATGAAATATTTGTAGTGCTTTAGCCTATAAAAGTACCATGCATGCACAACAGCCAATGATTCACTGATAAGCAGACGTACATAAACCTTTATTGTGAATACAAATTCTATGTTTAGACATGGGTCAAATGTTGTTGCCCGTTTAGATCTTGATGGCTTAATTTACACACAGAACCTCTTGTCATGTTTTTCATGCATTTGTTGCAATGATGATATGTGACATTAATTGTGAAAGTTTTCTTAATTTAGCCTTACAGCAAAACATCTGTAGATAAAGCCTTCTGCAGATAACATCTCTAAAATATGCAAAGCTCTCCTCATTCCAGCACATGCATCTGAGGACAGACATTCTGTC
Source organism: Ambastaia sidthimunki (assembly GCA_036877625.1). Lineage (NCBI taxonomy): Eukaryota > Metazoa > Chordata > Actinopteri > Cypriniformes > Botiidae > Ambastaia > Ambastaia sidthimunki. The sequence continues at coordinate 6,127 of JAZGTK010002978.1, read as the reverse complement.
CTGACAGTCACACTGATGTTTACAGATGTCACTGCTGTGTTTTCATTCCACACACCTCCGCTATGTTATCTATGTACACTATTGCCTGCAGGGCTTTAAAAAATAAGCTTCACCTACTTTTTAGGTTGTTAAATAAAAAATGATGAAAAATCACAATTTTAACTCATGATTTTATCCCTAGCAGTTGACTAAACGTCACACATTTGATGCCCCACAAAAACAAGAATCAAAATGAATATTTACTTGAAAAGGTAAAGCATGTTAATAATAAAAGATTATTCAGTTAATCGTCTCTATGAATTACTTTTTTAGGGGTATTTACACTTTGTCACTTATTGTGTTTTTACTGATGGGTCTGATAAAGTTCTTTCCAGAGACACAATTAAGCTAAAAAGTGATTCAATCCGACCTCAAGTTTCAGAGCCCTTAACATTTCACCTCTCTACATAAGGATCTTAGAGGTGAACTCTTTATATTTACATAGTATGAGAAAGCAGAATTTATATCTGTTTTGTAGAGAAACATTTGTTTCTAAATGGTACCCAAATGTATAGTAAATCAAGTCAATCAAGATGCACAACGAGAATAAATGTTGTTTAAATGAATGCGTTTTAAATGAATAGGTCTGGACACAAAACCATGACATCATTGACCTTATTAAAGCTCATGTCATAACAGGATGTAGTTTGCTTTCAGCTGCCCTGTGGATAAACTAAAGCTGCTTGTTAGGTGTGATGTAAAGCAGGTGTATTTTGATTTGTGTGTTGTGTTTGAGCTGTAAGAGGAGACGCTTGACTTTTACTTGCTGTGTGTTTCTGTTTCCTTCAGTCTCTCCTGGCAATTGGCCGGAACCTGCAGTTCATTTATGTTGAATTGAATAACAGGAAGAAGGAAACTCGTTCTGAACGTGATCCTGCTGATTGTGTGTGTTTGTGCATACTGGCACAAAGGACATCCTATCATGGGGTGTAATATGACCTTCTGAGCAATAGATGTGGTGATGGAAGCTTTGCGTGTTTTTACTAGAAATTCTTCCTTAGCAGTTTTCATTGGACAAGAAAAACACAGCAGGTTCCACAGAGGGTGGTTCCATTAAAAGCGTAGTTGGTCTTAACCTAATAATTGATAAACATGATATCTGATTCTAATATCTTGAAGTAATCCAGCAATCAATATTTTTCACATTCACTAATGGGTAATTCCTGAAAACTTGTCCTGCACTGCTTATGTTTTTAATATAAAAGACTCAAAATTGTGTCGTTCACCCAGAAGAAGTGTGCTATTATTTTCTTAAGTAATCCGCTTTATGATATTTATCTGGCAGTGACAAAACTGCAACATGCTTAAAATAGTTCACCCAGGCCAGTACACACAACACCAGCGTTTTGGTGGTAAGTTTTGCACGAACAGTAGTCACATTTTCTTCTCTAGTTGAAGTAGTTCTGTTATTTTGAAGGTTGTCATTTACAGTTTAGACATAGAGCTGACGTTGCTAATGGTAAAATGGAGTTTGATACTCTGTTATTAGAACAGTATTTCTTTTGTTTTCTATGCAGATTTCTGTTGTTGGGAGTGTGAAAAGCTCCCATACACATAAAAGAGAATCTGTCTTCCACCACATTGAAGGTGAAGCTAATAGAGATAATTTAATATGACCCCATGAATTTAAATGCAATCATGATTTAGAAATCTTGACAAAATAAGACGTGTTCCAGTATGCCTAATGGAATCTGCTGACATGTTTTTCTGGTGTAAAACAAACCACACCATGAATCTCCACATGCTGTTACTCAGCTCAGAATCATAAAGACATATTACCCTCATAAAACAGAACTTTTTATGAATGTTTTTGTTGTACCTGATTTACATTTTACAATAGACCCTTTGCCTACATTTCTTAAGTTTGAAGGTATTGGTAATTTTCTTACAACTAGTTGTAGTTAGAGTGCAACAATGGCAGGAATAAAACATTACAAACTTTCATTGTAATGGAAAGTTTGTAGTGGATTTTCTTACCACTTCATCACTTTGACTTGTGACATGTACATCACTTTGACTTGTGGCATATATCATTAATTTACAAACTAAACAATGTTATTGTGAAAAAGCAGTGAAGCACAAGAAAACCATAATACAAGAATTGTCACAATTTTTAGTCTAACATAAATATGTTTCTATACTGGAATTGAATTGTGTGTGTTGGTGCAACAAAATTACATTTATTATAATGAATGAAGCTGTATACTGAAGTAGTACTTCCTAATGTATTACAACAGGCACATACAAAGCTGGGCCAGAAATAAAAGATCAGTTCTAAAACCATTAACTGCAAATTTAAGTGCATTGTAGCAAAGTGTCATTTCTTCAGTGTTGTCACATGAATATATAATAATAAAATAAAATATTTAATAATAAAATAAAAGATATAATAAAAATATAATAAAATATTTAATAAAGATATTAATAAAATATTTACAAAAATGTGAGGGGTGTACTCACTTTTGTGAGATACTGTATAAAAGGCTTTAAACAAGAAGTTGTCTGCCCTATTTAAAAATTGTGATGGACAGACTTCAAAATGAGATTCAGTAGTAGTGGTGTTCGTTTTGCTATTTGAGTGATGTTTTATTGTTCGAGTCATATTTTTAATCCTGAATGTGTTATTCACCTGTCAGACTTGTTTAGGAGTTTCTTGTTGGTCTGGTCAGAGTTGTTAACAGCTTGCATGAGTAATAACTATGTAAATTTTGTCTCACGCAGAGCAGTTGTATGATACTATAGGACCTGCCATATATCACAAGTTGTTTGGAACACTTATGGTATAGTAATCAAATGTATTATCATTTCCTATCCTAATCTTCATTAGTTTATTACAGTGTTTCTAAACTAGTGACCCAAAATTAGGTCTGTTCTAATGGGTCATGGACAGCAGAGAAAAGCAATGCTAAATGCAAGCAAACCAACCAACATTAAAATCATGAACTGTTGTGACCGCAAAATAAGTAGTCTGATTAGCTTTTAAAAGAGACAATGCTGCTGATAACTTGTTGTTGATGTCAAAGGGCATGTGACCAAACAAGCTCTAAATAAGACATATGCAAAACATGCACAGGTTATGTGCAGATCATATTTGTATGTTTTTATGTATTTCTGTGTGATAACCAGTTTTAGTTTTGTGGTGTATGAGGTGTAGGCAATCCATCACAGAATCTGAATGTAGAAACAAAACCATTTGATGATTGAACATGCTGTTTTGATCACTGTTGTCCACAAGGAGGCAGCATTGAAGAACTAATCCTGCATCTCCCTGCCACAGTAAGCACTGTGCTTTGATCAACATGTTAAAATCATAAGAGATTTACATTGTAGATTATTTGGACATGTATTGTGGTAAAAAATGAATATAATACCTTTCATCACCATGGTATTGCTACTAAAAGTTTTGATGAACCTGCACAAATGAGATTAAGAAAATAATTTTAATTATTAATGAAGTTATAACGTAAACAGTGTGATCTTCAGTAGCTGTCTCCACACTTTCTCTCTGAAGCAGGGACTCTAATGAGACCCTGAATCATCTCACCGACTCTTGTCAGTGGTCTTCAGGACTGACCATCTGTGGAGCTGTGAACTGGGCAACAAGCTCGCTGATCTAGTAGCACTCTGAAGAACAGGCCCATCTGTTGGGACACGTTGCCAATTTTTACTGTTTCCCCAGACTGCAGGTTTAGCAGCAGATAACAGCTTCTGAGAATTGTGCTCTTGGATTGATAAACTTGTCAGGTGTTATCTGAAGGAGAATCACAAGGTGTGGACAGCAACGAGTTTTTCTGCAATGTACCTACATATATTATACATATAGTTTTCTGAAGAAAATGTAAATAGTGTTTGCATCTGCAGAAGTCTCTACTGTACTACAGAATGTCCCTGGCCCATTGTTGAGGTTGACCTCACTTTACCTTGCCACAAACCAAAGTTTTCTTCCTTGACATTTATTTAAATAGTAATTAGTATACTTTTAACACCTTATAAGAGCTGTATTTTAAATACAGCAGGGGGTGGGTATTGCACTTTTTTTCTTTCTCACAAGTTGTGCGCTAATAATCCAAGAAATTCCTGCAAATATTTGTGAACTTGTGGATTAGACCACACAGATCAACAAATCAAATAAATACTTTCTCTTTCAGTCTGTAATTTCATAATCAGCACGAGTAAATCAGCGAAACTTAAAATACCCTTATTTAACACGACTATGGTGAGGTTTGACTTGGCTATTGATAAAGTAAGTTTAACTAATTCCAAAGTAGTTATGAATGACATATTTCTTCAGTTATACACACATGATTGCAGCCCTGCTGGGAAACAAGTGTGTATAGTATTATAATGTATTGTATGACACAGGCCTATGGATAGTTTACTAGGTTTGTAAAGCACTGTTCTTTGTTAAACTGCTTTGAAATTGCAAAAAAAACTGTACAAAACATTAACACAACGAAATTAAGTGAAGTGAAGCTCCTCCTAAAAACGAAGGGGTATTTTTTAATGTTTAATTACTCCCACCCCCAAACTTAATCAGTCCCCCAAATGAGCTTCTGATGGGGGAGTTCTCCCCTATTCTAAAGTTACTGTCTTCAAGTATTATTATTATTATTATTATGAACTTAAAGTGAATCTGGTGTTCTTAGCATTGCTGTGCCATGCCATTTGGACTGAATGCAATGACTGGACAAAAATTTTTTGGTCCTGCGCCATAAAATGTTTGTCCACAGAAAATATATAATGATACAAATATATTTATAACACTTTATTTATTGGTTTCTATCAGGATGTGAGACTTGTGTGAGACTTCAAACCAGCCTAATAAAAAATGTTTCTGGAAAAGATTGCCTATACTGCATTTAAGTAGGGATGGGCATGAGTAGTGTTGCAGTCAAGAACACCTAAACCAAGACAAGAGTGTCCTGCAGTAATTCCAAACTGTTGCCTTTGAATGTTCCAGGGTTGTGAATACAGCTGCCCCCTAACAGCTGATTAATCAAAAGGCTTGGTCGAACAAATTTTAGTAAAGAAAAAGACAGCAAAGCCACACAGTCTGTGATGGACAGATACGTAGTAAATATTAAAACCAAAGGACATCAGGTGTTCATTTTGACCAGGTAATAGATGACCCAAAAAGGCAAATGTTCACTCAAACAACATGTTCAACCTCAAACATCACCTACTATTTGAAATGTGAGTGGTAGTCTAACATTTTAACCACTTTATATCGCCGCTTGCTTGATAAATGTGCACTATTATTAAAAGCATATTGCAGTTTGTCAAAATGTGGAAGTGTGGGCATGGTGGCCAAAAAAGACTATGCTAAGCTTGCCAGGTCTGCTAAACGCCTGCATTGCATTCCTTCCACATTCATGGCATCAGCACGCATCTTGTGTTGCAGCTTTATTGTGATACAGAGCTCACTTCTCCCTGACACTGCAGGCGAAGTTGTGTCCTAAAATGCTTAATGTGGCTTAATCTAAGACCACATTAACCGAAATTAAGACCAAATGACAAGTGATCTTATTATCATATTATGTAAAGAAATGCAGAAGAGCCCAGAATAAGAACGCAATTTGGCATGTTTAGATGTCAGGTGTTTCTTTCTCATATAAGAAGAATTGTCTAAATTGATGTAGCGTTTGCTGTTTATCTTTTAGTTATTCGTTTTTATATAATGTATAAGCTTTGTATTTTGTCTGTGTCACACAGATCGATTTATGTTCAATATGCTCAATAATCAATTAACCTTTTTTATGACCATCTGATGAAGCTGTTCTCTAAGAAACAGCAAGAAGGGACTGTTCTTTATTTTAAAAATGGTAGGGTAAGTGTACCAATTAAGCCCACCAAAATCTAAGTTCACGTATTTTTTATAGATAATAAGATGGTTTATAAACATGATAATTTGTTAAAATGAAGGATTGATCTCTCATTTGAAAGTATATTCATTTAGTTATGCATGTTTAAAAAAACAAATTCAAGAAATTCTATAAATAAAGTCAAAAGTCTGGCATGGGCTTAATTGGTACCGAAGTACCATTTAAGCCCATGTGTGTTCCAAATAAGCCCACAACCACAATTATTG
>JAZGTK010002977.1:0-29118 GCA_036877625.1 Ambastaia sidthimunki | reverse complement strand
ATCAAATGACAGACATGATCACAAATGCCTGTCTGGTTACGCCTGATCACAAACACCGACGGTGACACTGATAAGACACTCATCCAGTGAAACCAATACACCACCATATCTACTTACAATACACAGGCTTGTCTTACACATCATGACAAGTCATGAAATAATTCAGGGTTATTTATTTCTGCTGTGCTAAAAATCCTACAGACACTGCCTGCTAACCTGGGTGTGTCTCCAGTAGACACACGGTAAATGCAAAGCCTCTGCGCCTTTCTGTGTCATGAGATATTTAACCAGTAGATGTTTAAAGACGAATATATGAAAACAGACACCTATATAGTTTTATTCCACTTCATTTAGTACATAAATCGCATTTGGTTTCGCCGATTTAGACTGCGCTAGAATAAGAGCGATCGATAATATTGTCAGATCTTCTGCCTCCAATGTAAAATGCACCTGGCGATCAAATCAAATGTTTTCTGGGTTTTTAAAATAACGATAGTGCGAAACCATGTGTTCACATGTCAATTTTAGCGGTAAGTTCACGCAACATAGCTATACGTTTTCATGACTAATCAAAAATTAAACATATGCCACCGACTTGTTTGACAGGAAATCGATAAAAAAAATCATCCTTTAAAATATAACCCCGAACAAGCAGGCACATAAAAAGCCAACAATATATTTAATGCACTACATACATGTGTTGAAAGGTTAATGGGTTCGTCTAAACCCAATCGTGGCAAAGCCAAAGACTCACCGCTTTGCTCTCCTAAAAAAACAAGTTTGAATTTCCGTAAAGGGTTCCCAAAGTCACTTCCAATGGACATGATTGCTTTTGTTAAACAGTTGTAATGGCTTTATATGTACAGGTGGCACCAGTCCTGCGAGAATCCAAATGGATAATCTTCGGTCCCGAATCGATGGATATTGCAGTACTGCTCCGCGAAGTCCACAGCGCAGTGCGCATGCGCAGAGCAGGCGATACGCCCGTCTGATATCACTGTGTGTTTACGGAAACGCTGCTCGTAAGCTCACATTAGACCACAGGCCGTGCATGCGTTTGCAAAGTGCACCTTTATTTGTGAGCACAACTTATTTATGTTATTTTAACCCTGCTCAAAGTCTCAGTGTTTTTTCTAAAGCAGATGCTCGTTTTGTAAGGACTGTATTTGGACCTAAGCTTTCTGAGTTAATAAAAAACCATGAAAGATTTACTAAATAATGTTATTGTCAAAATATTGCAAATCTGTTGCATGTATCATCACCACATACTATATTTGGAAAAGCAGACCAGCTTTACATAAGTTAACTTGTTAGTTGGGTAAAATCAAAACATGTTTGAGACATTTTCCTTATTTTACACTCCTGATTTAAAAAAACACATACTAAGAAAATCAGGCTATATGTTTACTGAACCAAATGCAGGCAAATTTGATTTGGCACAAATGATCTTTTTTACAATCTGATCACAGTATGTACTACACAGCTTGCTGAAGATCATTCTGATGTTGTATATCTTTTGCAGAAAGAAAACCGTGTTTGCAGGCTGGGAGATAAGCATCAGTTATACCACAGCATCATTTCTTGAATTGAAGTAAACCATACTAAAATATTTTTCCTATTTTCCAATTTGTGTGTGCGTTTTAGGCATAGTAGTAAAACCAAAATATCTGGATGTAATAAAAACTAAATATTTAGCCTGGTGAAATAATTTCTGTTTATTGTTGCTTCTGCATACAGTAAATGTTTCTACTAATCTTAGGTGTATGTTCAGTGTTCCTCCCATACTGTTTAATACCACTGCAATATAATGAGTGTTGCCTTCTAGCTTATACATGTTTCATTAGTCCCTGAGGGCTGAGCATACACAGCTCTTCCCCACTGCTATACATGTATATTAATATACTGTACTTCAGGTCAGATTTCTGTCTCTTCTTATGCAGGAATTTTCTTTGCAAAAGACAAATCCAGTCCAACAGCACTGTTCAAACAAAATCAAGATTTATTTATAAAAAAGGTCACACATCAAAATCTGGGGAATAAAGACATTTAAGTTTTAGACCACGTTCTGATTTTATACAATGGTGGTATTTACATTTTACTTAACACTGCACTACAAATAACCAAGCAAACTTTAGTCTTTTTTGCATACTGATAGTATTGCACCAGAAAGATTGTCCTATAAAATTAACTTCATTTTATTGGAATGCTTGTCATACCTTTGTCTTCAACTTATCTGAATAGTTTTGTGTTAAAAAACAGTATACTCATCATCACACCATTCACAAATCTCAAAAATCAAACAATTCTGCCTCTTTCTCCTTCCAAAAGGTGAAACTACGATCAATATATTTGCAAATTTCATCATTATTGAACATTGAGAAGTCGTTGCTTTTATCTCTGTTGGGACGTCCTCCATTCTCTGGTACAGGATTCTCACTTACGATCTCCGGCACAACTTTAACCTCATCACAGAAGGTCCCATTTTCTCTTTTCCCAAAGTACTGTGTTTTGATGTCCTCAAAACCATCTTTCCACTCTCGTCTCCCAGACTCAATGTCCTTGAGGACAGCCCTGTGAAAATCTCGCACTGTCTCCCAGGGAAAATTCCCTATGTGGTCAAAAACCTCGAAACATAACAGGTGCCTCATCTTCCGTTCCTCAGCATGTAGGTCCTGCTCTAGAATGTGAAAATAACCGAGCATGAAGAGGTCAAGGGTCAGGTTGTCATAAGCAACAGGTGCACCATCCACACGGGGAAGGAACTGCTCGGGTGAGTAGGTTATATGTTTTCTCTGTAGGCTCCGGATCTGTCGCGAAGGAACCCCTGAGGCGATACGTTTCCAATTGCCAATCATTCTATCTATTGCACTTCTTTGTCTATAGAGATGATACAATGATCTAGTCCCTGGCTTGGAGACTGGAGCTGTTATTGCCTCACCTGTCAAATAGCTCTCTACAGAGCTCTGAGTGCCAAGATCTTGTTTCATTTTGGCTCTCACTGATATTGCATATGCAGACTTTTTCCAATGACTCAGAAATAGCACAACAATGCGCTCCTTTCGCAAGCAGGTGGTCTCCATCACTTTAGCTGAATCTTTGCCAGATGCCTGTTTGCATTTTATGCCCTTGTCATTAATGTGATTTATGTCAGTGCTTTGGTTTGTCCCCGCAGACTGCTCCCTACGATTTGTTGACGCAGACAGTTTTTGCTGCCCTAGGTCTGGATGGGCTGTGTTGTTTAAAAGCCCAGAAAATGGGTAGATGTTATCTAGCTGACTCTCAAAATTTGACCTCAGATTTTTCACAGAAACTCCTGACTGCTGAATCTCCAGTTCAACCTTTTGTCTTCTCTCTCTGATAGAACTTTGCCTCTCTGGTTGGTGCATGAAGACTGATGCAAGATCTGTGTTTGGCATCTTACAGATGCCATCTTCTCTATTCGCTTCTGTGAGGTTGGACAGCAGCAAGGACATGCTCTTCACAATATTTGAGATACGACTGTACCACACAGGAAGAGGCAGTGATTCCTCCAGGTTGGGTTGCTGGTGGCACTGAGTATTTATGCTAATATTAACAATAGGAGCAGGAAGGATGGTTTTGAGTTCCTCTGCCAGGCGAGCAAGTTCTAGTTCGTAGACCTGGCAACGTTTCTGAAGAGAGATGGTTTCAATCTGTCCCTCCAAATACACCAAGTCATCTTCAGTAAGCAACTCTCCAAAAGGACCCAAAATTACATTGTGGATTTGGGAATACCTCCAACCATCCACTTCCTTATGCTGTTCACTGTTGTCCTGTATGAGATTAAACAATCATAATTCTGTTTTATATTTAGTATGTACTCAGCTAAACACGTTATTCTCACTAACAGAATTGTTAAGAAGGACATTAAAATGGAAAATAAAATGGAGAAGGATTAGATAATGTTTACTTCTCTGCTGAGGTCGCCTTCATCCTGCAGTCGGGCCTGAAGCTTGCGCACCATAACCTGCCTCTTCCATTCAGCAATGGGCCTCCCGTTCTCATCATGAGTGGGGATCAGAGAATCAATGTCAGCAAGGTTCTCCTCCAATGCTGAGAGTGAAACAACTCCATTCTCATCTTTCTGTGAACAGATTCATGCAAACACATACAAATTGTCCATCACTAACATTAATGCTTATACTATCACTACCATCTCGGTTAAAAACATATTCACACACTTTATTGACGATTACACAAACTTTTAACTTTTATATTAACATACACTTATGAAAATACACAATAAGACCAGGAATGGCTATTTTGATTTCATGATAATTGTAATGTCAATGACTTATCTTGCCAATAACCTGAATTAATAAACTGCCTAAATGTGTTTAGGGTAGCACAGACATTTACTGCTTGTCCAGTGAAGACTGCTGTCATTCCTGCTTGTCTCAGCGACCTTGTGGATTTGTGGGATAGGACCTCCTCTTCCTCAAGATGTTTCCTCATGTTGAATGAGGTTACAACTGCACAGTACAGCCAACAAAGAGAAAATGAAAATGAGTTAACTCATAGGTAGGCTTTTTTTTTAGAAAGATTTTTGGACATTCTTGGCAATCAGTGATCTAACAGACAATTTTGTAATGGTACACTTAGCCATTAAGAAGGGTAATTAAAGATCAGGGGAAAGTCATAACCATGCAGTGTCACAGTTGTTGCACGGTTGCACCCTTACCTGTAGAGGCCACTTGCACGTGCTGAATGGTTCCAGCCCCAGTTCTTTTATCCTGTGAGGAATGCTGAGGTAATGTAGATGAGGCATCCTGGCCTGGTGGAGCGAGGCGAGGTTGGGGAGGTACCTCATTCACTGGCTGCTAGGAATGCCAAAACAACTGAGGTGATTAAGTGTGACCTGTCACACTTGTTTTTTAAATTAAGGCTGTAATTACAAAGCATCACCTTGCTGCTCTCCATCCTGGTACTGGACAGGTGCACAATATCCTGGTGAGAATCAGCTGTGCTAAACAAGGTCCTTTCTTCCTCTATGAGAAAAACATCTGGTGGGGGGCAACCATCTGCAGACTGCTGGAGTAAAGAAATCTGCTGCCTCAGAACACAGTGTTTTTCTCAGTTTAACCTTGAATATCCTCATGAAGGACAAAATACTAAAAAACCATTGATGCAGAGTGTACACAATGATAGGGTAAAAGCTTGCAAAGAGACAACAAAGTCGTGAAAAGTGAAATAGGAGCTTAAACTGTTTAGTATAGCAGACCACCCACTTAGTTAACAAAGAATATCTGCCTATAGAGTTTAGTCATCTGATAGGCTGGTTCAGATCACCTATACCTCCAGCTGCAGTGATTGGCTAGCTTATGGCTGCATGTGAACTATTCTTTCAGTGTTCATGACTTGTTTTTAAGACACTGTTTTTAAGACACGTGCACCATACAGCTCAGTGTCAGATTCCTTTGACAAATGGATTGTATTAGACAACCATAACAACCATAACATAGATTTGACCATATTTACTATAGTAGTAGTATTAGTAAAAACCAGAGACCGAACAATGAGTGTTGTCCTAAATAAATGCTTTACAAGCAAATCATCAATGTTTTAGTATATCTGCTTCCATCTACTACATCGTCTTTTGCACTGCAACAATAATATGTTCTTGTCTCATTGCCTGTTTGTAGTCTTGGTAACGTTAGTTTTTAGCCTTGATTCATTTTCTGAACTTAAATGGAGAACATTCATATGCACTATATCTTCTGATATCAGTTATATTTTTACAGTAGTTTTACACTATAACTATTCATGATAACGTCGACCAAAATTCCCAAAGCATACAATTCCTCAGGCAAAGAAAAAATACATGAAAGATTTTCATACAGGGTTTGTTTTGTATAAATGTATATAATCCTACACATGTAGTAATATATTTAACATTTTAAAACACACACATACCTCCTTGCAAAATTATTCTAATTGCATTGCATTATTGTTGAAGCACCTTAAAATCACGATTTCACAAACATAATAATAATGATCTGAGATAACTTACAGTAAAAACTGTTCGCAAGTAAAATCTTCACGGGCACAACAGCTGAGCGTGAGGGGACCAGACCACCCCTGATAATCACAACAGTGTTCCAGTCAACCAATGGCCAAAAGCGAAAGGATCAGTCCACTATAAACAGCTCGCTGAGACAGGAGGTCTTCATAGTATTAGTAAGTATTAATAATTAAAGGTTGGGATTAAGTGAACGGTTCTTTTTTAGAAACGTGATGGTCTAAAAGCTGTTTGTCTACTGCACGTTCCTCAACACGTTGCTGAAATCCACCGTGCGTGTTTTAGGGGAATATTTATTCCTATTAAACTAACGTTGACATTAACAGTCACTAACCACTGATTTCTCTGTTAAATGCGTTTTTGCTGTAAGATAATAAATTCAGTTGTAGAAGGCGGCTTGATAGTGGATGGACACATAAACAGACAGTTCTTATCTCTAATGAGGCATCACGTTATTAAGCGGTTACACAACACCTCTCGGTCACATGCAACTCAACAAGCACAGGGTTCAACACACATCAGTTACACAGATCGTTAGAAATGCATGCAGGTGGATTACATAGCTGTACCTAAACCACAGATGACAGCAATTAACATCATTTTTTTTGTTCAATTTGTAACTTTCTGTTTTGCAAATGGTATATACAGTTACTTGCTTTGGGACTTTCTTAACTTATATTATAAAGTAGAAAATATAGAATGTGTAATTAAATAAAAATTGATAAATTGAAGAGTCCTCAAAAAATTGTTCATTTTATTTTAGAGAGAAACAATAAACATATTCTACAATATATACCTCTTTTATTAGATAATATTTCAACCTATTTTATTAAGTTACTAGTGAATATTAACTATTGTCAAGAAATAACTACTGTGCTTGCCTGCTTATATGTGAGACTACAGCTTTATTATACAATTAAAATTAAGATGATTTTTCCTTATGTAGATCTCAAACCAATGTTTACTAAATGCATTTTTTATAAAGCTGCACTTATGTTTTTTGGAGGAAACCTATACACACACAAGAGCCTGTCAGACCTGCTGGCATGTCAGTGTAAACAATAACAACATCAGTGCAAGCTGAGTCATAGCGCATCTCTCAGTAGCTTTGTGACGAATTCACTGAGCATGAGGAGAAAAGACCATCTGACAAACCCGGCACCCTGCTGTATTTCTGGGCCTCTGACACCTGAGAAGGTAGATCTCATGACGCCCCTGTGGCCCTGAAGCTCACACTGAGATGGGCGTAAGCGATAGCACATAGATCCTTCCTGTACCAATCAGACAGTCCTAAGTGTCTTATTAATTAGTCTGTGTCTGACCATATCGTTCTGATGTGTCATCCTGTTATGCTATCAAACGCTTGCATAATTTCCACTTCATTTATGCACTAATGACGTAACTGATGACCTTTAGCGTTTGCGTAACAGGGAGGCTGAGCTGAAATGTAAGTTCTTCATTTAGTGAATTTCGTGAAGTATTGAGATTTTATATATTATGACTGTTAGATGCTGTACGCATCTCGCTGACATGAGTAACTCTCCTGGCTGGACGTATGACCTTTTATCCACCACATTTGTTTTGTTAATTGTTGATGACATTAAGGAGAACATACGCGATCATTTTTGGTTGTTTAGGACAGCTAATTGCTCTTCAAATATGAAATGTTCAAAGACAGAACATTTTGCCTTTTATTTTACAGTTAAATCAATAGATTTCATGACACCAAAAGCATATTTCTGAGATCCAGGATGTATCCAGGATGTTCCTGGAATCCACGACAACAACAATCAATGAGCATCAGATATAATCAAATGATTTACTAGAGGATTAAGGGTATCTGTTCCTAGGATAGTCCTGTTCTTTATCTACTAAATACAGAACATCTGAAGTTGTGAAGACTCAGTGCACCACTAAAGTTGAATAAAAGCACTTCAATATGTGTACTCTGTCCTCTATTTTGTACAATGACTCAGCCAATATGAGCTACTATATTTCATTGTCACTTATATACCCAAGGTGGAGAAATTACGTTTTTGCCAGAAGGTGCAGTAACAGTTTCACTAGGTGGCGCCCTGAACCAAAACTCAGGGCCGCTCATGAAGTTATCAGTATTCAATGTACTATACAACATTACGTCAAAGTAATTATGGAAATTAAAAGTGAACCACAGCAACAGAAAAAGGTCAAAATAAACAAGTTCTCATATTATGTTTTACATATAGGACATTTTCAGCTAAAAAAAAAAAATAAACATTTAATTACTAAATAATACTAAATTTATCAATAGAAAACAACTAATTATCTTACGTGAGCATCAGAGGTGCGGAGAAAGTTAGCACAGTCATGATAGCCGTTGTACTCCGCCAGATCTGCCGCAGTGAATCCATCCAAATCTCTCTCCAGCGGACTGATGTGATTACTCAGCAGCACCCGGCAGCACTAAAAGAAGGAAAGATCAGACATTAGATCAGACCTGTCATTTAAAGCACTACTTAGACTGTATAATCATTCCTGATGAGAACCTCTAGTTCTCCATTCTCTGCTGCGTCATGCAGGGGGGTCCCACCCCAGTGGTCCTTCAAAACACCTGCCCCCATCATTAAAAGACGCTCCACAATGCGATGATGGCCCCCGCTGGCAGCAAAGTGCAGTGCCGTGGCTCCATTCTTATCCTGACAGGACAGATCCAGGTCTGTGAAAGAGGCCTGATGATCCACAGAGACATTGTGAGCGATCGGCAATAACATGCACATCAAATACTGTACACTAGCATATTTACTATCTATTCAGATTTATATTATATTTACTGTATAATACCGTATATATTATATTTACTTTAAATTCTATACAATGCTGACCACTGTTATATTAGTCATCTGATCTTTGATTAGTTCAGTGACACTGACCCATAGCAAAACTGTATGTATGATATAAATCTGTTCATTGGCAGAAATATATATTTAATATAACCTGAGAAAAATCACACAGGTGATGCCACAGTGAATGAATTGTCTGAGAGCAGTTGTATCTTACCAGCCAGACCACCAGGGCATAGTGTCCCATGTGGGCAGCTGCATGCAGAACACTCATGCCATCCCTGGCCTGCATGTGGATGTTTGCCCCACAATCCTTCACCAGGTATTCAACCACATGTAGATGCCCCTCCTGACAGGCCAGGTACAGTGGAGTGGCCCCAGTTCCTGTCTGGCAGTCCACATACCTGCACTCAAATATCATTCATCTTAATGAGATTTAATTCTATACACTATATAGATCTACTATGGTTTAAAGGAACAGCTTACCCAAAACGAAAAATTAAAAATGTCATCATTAACTTATTCTTTTGTAGTGGGGCGTGTTTGTTTTGGTAATTTCAAATGTCATGTTTACCAGAAATCGCTTATTGCACGTTAACGTGGATGACAAGTTTAAATTCAAAGCAACTGCTGTAAGAACAAGCTAACGTAATATAGTAGTCGTGTCCTCTCCTTTCTGACTACAGACGTGATGTAACCTCGCAGACAAATTAAGTCACACTGACAACTACTGTGAAATTGTACCCAACAGCTCAAATTATAAATTTATTATTATTATAAACTTACCTCTGGAAAATTACAGTGAAACTACTGAGGTTGTTGCTCATATCTGGTAAAAACAAACAGATCCCTTATTAAAAATGTTATTTTAGTCTTACAGCATAATACTGTTGTTTGAGTGTCTCGCTTGCCTCATTAAGTAAAGGATGGTAGCTATGTAGACATATAAGCACAGGTGCTGACATGTGGCAGGTACCAGACTCCTCATGTATTATAGAGGACAGGGCCCCAGATGGTGGGTTTGAAGTGTTAGTTGACCTTTTCCCAGCCTGCCTGATGTGCAGCCCTTAAGAATTGGCAACGTGACTCTAGGGCACTGACTGTGTGTACTTGTCTAATCATGACTTATACTTAATACTCACATACAGTAACTACCCAGCAAACACAGAATGTTCCCCTAAATTTAGTATATGGTTCCCATTTGGTTATTTTTCCTGGAAGTTCTATGAATGCTGTTTAATTTTTTTGCAGCTATAAAATAACGTTCCTAGAATGTTTCATAAGCTTTTGGACAACCCTAAAAATAATAATAGAATGTTATTGGGAGTATGTAACGTGGAAGTAGTTCTTAAAACAGGCAGTCTCATGTCATCCAATTTATTCTGGTTAATTGATTTGTTTTAGAGTGTGAAAGTTACTTGATAGGTTTGTTCATACAGTTAATGTAAATAAACAGATATATACTGATACATTCAATGTAATGCAGCCGGACAGACTACAGTAGTTTTCACGACCCTGGTCTGGTAAAACATGGCTATTTGAAGAATTAATTATTACAGTGTTCAGCCATTCACCAATGGCATAATTGTGTTTGCCTCACCGTGGGGAGATGGACATGAGGAGTTTGAGGGAGGTGAGGTCTCCACTGGCTGCAGCATAATGAACAGGAAGAGCTCCACAATTCGTCTCCGTCTCTGTGCTGCTCCCCTCAGACAGCAGCCACTGTACTGCCTCCGCATGGCCAAACCTGGCAGCCAGGTGAAGCGCCGTTGCTCCCTCTCCATCACGATCCTTAAGCAGAAATAGGCACAGATGCCACATCATCATCCAATACCACGTCGGGGTCTGAGTTATAGGTATAGTAAGTGATGCACACATCACAATGACTTTCCAATATAATAATGCTATAATACTGCCGTTGATACTAATAAAACAGTTGCTTTATTGTTTACGTTGTACATCCATCATCAGTGACCTGTGTAATTGACAGTAAAGGAAATTGACATAGCTCCCCATGTTCAAGAACATCATCAATCCAGCTGTCAAATGCTGTTTCTTTTTCTATACAGTATATTATACACTTGGCACTCACCTCAATCCCATAATTCCCTTGTCTTAGCAGCCACTGCAGCTCTCGCACATGCCCGGTGGCAGCAGCATCATGGGCAGGTGTAGCTCCATTTTTGGTGTGGATGTTGCAGGGGAAACCAGCTTCTTTTACTAAAAACTGCAGACAGTCCAGCTGGCCGCAGCGGGCAGCGTGGTGGGCGGGTGAGGCTCCTTGGACATCAGTGATGGTCGGACTGAGGCAACCAGAGGCATACAGGGCCCTCAGAGCCTCTAAATCCCCTTCACGAGCAGCCTGAATGGCCCTATGGAGCACCATACTGCACCTCTGCCAGCCTGCAACAAAAGTGGCAGGGGTCCTGGGCTGCACCCAATTATCCTTTTCTCTGGCCCTCTCGAAAATGATACCTGAGCTTGCTAACAGATGTCCATGTGAGAGACAGCTTCTGTGAGAGATGAAGGGAGTGGACAAGCACTGAGCCAGAAATGTAACAAGATCCCCCGTGAAAATATACATCTGCTTCTATCTCTTGAATTTCCTTCCAATCCACATACAATAACAAACTGCTAGTTTAAAAAGACACACCACAAGTGAGGAATATAAAATGGGGGAAGAACTATTACTGTATATACTGTATAGAATTGCTACTGTTATTTGGATATAAAGAAAAATCAGGCTTTGACAAGGTTGCGCATATTTCACATTTATTTCACACTTGACGAAGTGTTAAGTGTCCACAGACATTAGAAGACACAGGTCTGACACTCAAAGAACTTGAGCACTGAGTACACTACAGCCCATTCATTATGGTATAAAGTGGTTACAGCTGTATGCTAGACCACAGCTGGGTTTATATACAGAGCAAATCAACAGAAATATAGAAGCAATTACACCAGATACACTTTATGTTGAGATCTTTTTACATTTGTAGTATTTGATTTCTGAATTCATCAGCATGATAGATGAAAGGTCTTTTTTCAAAGGGATGCTTGGAAAGACATGAGAACACAAAAGCCAAAAACAGAGACACATTTTCAGCTACAAACCCTATAAATCTCATATCTCATATCTTGTTGAATGCTTTGTTTACAGGGCACCAAATTAATGGAAGGGTTTGCAAACACTACATGTTTATAGTCCACTGTGATCCTTGGTTTCCATAAAATGAAACAGCTAAAGAAACAGTTTTTTATGTAATTGCTACTCTTGTACTGTATAGAAGTAAATAAGATACATTTGATACATTTTCATGTAAAAGCTGAATAAATATGTACAGCATGCTATCGTATACATAGCATAATTAAAGACAAGAATGATTAAAACAAACTTAATCAGGGCACTGGGAGGTATTAACATAATATCTAATAACTAAACATCTAACTTACATTTCATATCTGTTTCATTCAACTTATTATCAAGGCATAATTATACTGCAGTTTGTGAACAAACCATTTTGAAAGGTGAGTTTCAAAATGGTTCCTGTAGCTCAACTAGTAGAGCATTGCGTTAGCAGTGCAAAGGTTGTGGGTTCAATCCCAGGGAACACAAGTACTGATAAAAATGTATACGTTGAATTCACTGTAAGTAGCTTTGGATAAAAGCGTCGGCCAAATGAATAAATGTAAATGAAAGGTAAAGGTCAGAAATGCTGAATTGCTATATAAACACAAATGACTCTCAGGTATATTTAGAAAACTCAATATTGCTGTTGTGCTCTCTGGGTTGGCTGGCCCATGGCACAATACATCAAGTCTCTAACATGACAGGATATTTAAAACAGCAACCCATGATGAGCTACAAACTAACTGGCTGACTGACCAATAGCATGAGCTCAGATGACACAGCAGTTTTCTGAATTCATCAGCATACAATATAGCGTACAGTGTTATGACCTCTGGTAATACCTCTTTAAAGATATAGCCATCATTTTCATTTCCTGATGGTTTTCCACACTTATATAGTCACAAGGCAACGGGTGGAAAAAAGAACAAGGAATTTTTTCAACAAATGCATCTTACAAAAAATAAAGGTTTCTGATGGTGGTGGGATTTTTGGTAAAAGTCTTTGTTATATATTGTAACACTGGATCTCTTCTTATAAGACATCATCTCATTGCCACCACACACCAAGTAAGAGATCCTGGTTTCAATACAGATATTCTGTCATAACATAAGGCTTGGATGACCTGTACATACTGTAGCAGCTACAAACGAGGAATGATTCAATTCAGATACAGTACTCTGCCTCCTGCACAATATTATTTGAAAGATGTGATATAATCTAAATAAAATGTCCCTCATCTGAAGATTAAAAGTGCTTTATGTATTTACTTTCAGTGTATAAGGAAATGCACATTTGTTTATTGTTGTGTTATTTATCCAAACATATAGACTATAAATAAAGAAACATTAAAGCAGATAAGATTCTGTGTAGCAGCAGCGATACGGTGCAAATCAAATTAATCTGCTAAAAAAATCAAAACTCATTATTATTATGTAAAAAATAAATTTTTGTGACGCTAGAAATAAATTAACTTTATAATAAATTAATTGTTTATAAAACATACAATGCTAATAAACATAATAGATAAGTAAACATAATATAATGTAAAATGGACGATATGAATAAAAATAAAAAGACAAAAATAAAGGTCTGTATGTTAAAAGCTTAGTACTTTTCCAACGCTGATTTTGCTTATAAGGGACAATAACAAGGTCTATTGCATTTCCCTCCAATTATAACTTCTGCAATCATCTAAAACATAAAACGTTGTATCAAAATAAGCTCAGCATCCCTGCAAAACGCACAATGACCACAGCAGAAGAAACAAAAAACAAGAGGCACCTACTAACGTCCAGATAAAAGCGCATGACATCTACTTTGCATAAGCACATACACACAGAGCTTCATGTCTCATTTACAAATGAACTAGTAGTATTACACTTAGTAGTGGGGCCTCTCTCAAATGCTGTTTTGCAGTTCTAGTTTGGGTGAGTGTTAAATACTTTTCAATATATTTCAATATGGTAAATTTACATTTGTAACTGACTAAATAGGGTCTGACATGATCACATTTTGTGAAGCCAGACCCATCATCTATGGCTGGCATGGAAACACCAAGGAGGAGTGCTGGGGCAGGCAGGCAGCTGAGATAAGGTTGGGATGGTACACTCATGATCACATGACCTAATTACATCACAAGGGTCTGTTAGCTATCTGTTTGTTTTAAGCCGGAAAAGAATGTTCACATCATCATCTGTGATTTTCTTCTGGAGAGTTTAGACCTGTGGAGAGAAAGCGAGAAATTAGGACTGATTAAACAGCATGCTAGCTTCACTAACCATGACCACTCAAACCAGTGGTTCTTAACTAGTGGGGTGTAACCAATTTGGTCTGTTATGACAAGTCTTGAAAAGAAGAGAAAATGCTAAATACAAACAATAAAATACCAACCATATAATCAAGCACAATTGATAAAGCTAACTAAATAGGCTCAGTTTAGGCCAGGCATCAAATAAATATTACAGTACAAATGTATCGTACAAATGTATCTGTCACTTGGTAGAAGCTATCCAATCATCATACAAGATCATTTCAGAACTACTGACCTATAGCATTTCATTAAATTAAGAGACTGTGATTGGATGAAGAACTGAATATGCTGCTAAAGGAACTGGAATCAGTGATTGGACTGGAGGCTGTTTGTACCTGATGGTTCCTGCCAGCAGTGGGTTGAATGCGTACAGCCAGTCATGCATCTCTTTGTCATTGCTGGCTTGGAGGAGAATGTTACGATGCTCGGTGTGCACAGCAAATGTGTTGGGAGCCTAGAAACAAAACAGCACAAATCACATGACATAGAGATGCTTGATCATACATCTAGCCAGCTATCATAGCAGTAAGACGTGGCTCTTACCCTCAGCATGGTGTGCTGGTCTTCACTGTACTTCACCTGGGCAGAGGAAAGGTTGATCACGGCTCTCTCCACACTGTCTCTCTCACTGCGGTACAGGTAGACATATGGCCGTCGCACCACAATGTAGCGCTTTACCCAGCCACTGGTATGTGGCTCCAGGAAATGCAGATAGCCTTTCTTTGACACAATGGGGCTGTAGTGAATGGAAAAATAGATACAAAATCATCTTATCGATTATTATTTTCATATCTAAATTAATAACAAATTATTAATTTACTGTTATAGACCTTAAGTTTTTATCTTATTACATTAACTGTAAATATGCTATAAATAAATAGAATGTTTCTAAAATATACAATACACTTGTTTATATATTATGTATTATATGTTATAATTATGTATTATATGTTATATATTATATATTATAAATTATATTGTATTGTACAAATGTATGAAATGGGAAGTAGTGTCAAGATACAAGATTCATTTAAAAAGAATGAAGAGTTTTAACTCACTACATTAGCACATTGGTTTTAAATAACAATAAATTGTTCAGAATTCTAAAAACCACCTGACACGGATCTCCTGGATGTTTGGGATAAAAGTGCAGCTCCTGGGCTTTCTCTCTATAGGGCTGAAGGGGTCGAGGTCAGGGCTTGAAGCACCAGAGTTAGCCTCAGCACCTCTGTAAAATAACAACAGAAAAAACCTTTGTTAAGAAATTAGGAACTTGAGGTGTTTTAAATTGTAAACTGATATTTAAAGACCACCATACACAGGGAAGTCATTTTACAGAGCCCAGAATGAAATCATTATAGGTGGGGCCTTACAACATCTGGGTCTAATGAGTAGGCTTCACCACATAGGATCTTCATGAACCCACTTATTTCAGGACCCGACTCTATGTTCATGTTGACTCTATACACTGACCTGAAGTCTGGACTGTCAAAGTGAACATCCAGCAGTGAAGGGCAGGTGGAGGAGGGGGTCAGAGTACTCAGAGCTGAGGAAGAACTGTCTCTTAAAAGTGATGCTGACATTTCTGACAGCTAATACACACACACAGATAGAAGAAAAGAGGAACACCATCTGATTTTAAAACTGAGAATATGTAAGAATTTGTATTCATTATGTTCCAGATATTGGTGTGCCCTTAAAAAATCTACTACACTAATCATGCTACTCTAATCTACTAAAAGTGAGTGACAGTAGTGAACAAGTGTATTAAATGAAAGTAGGAGTGTGAACGAGCACACAAAAAATCATTACTTAATTACTTAATCACTATTTTTGCCATTTTTCTGGTACAAATTCCTAAATATCTTTAAAAAAATAAATAAATGTACTTGAATTGACATTAAAGATGCTTTTGCAGTGCAGGAGAGTGATTGAAATATACAGTAGAGTCAGAAAGGGAGTGAGAGAGCGAGAAAGAGAGATTGAGTGATATGTGGTCTTTTGCAGTGAGAGAATGATGCAGGTTCTGAATGGACACTAGGACAGTAAAGGCTCACCTTGCTCTCACTGAGACTGCTGCTCACCTGGCTATACTGCCTGTTGAACGTGTGCATGAGCAGTCGCACACACTGGAGAGAGAGAGAGAGAGAGAGAGAGAGAGAGAGAAAGGGGAAAAAGTGAAGTTTAGATGTTAGATGATGGGATGACAAAGTTCATTTAGGCACCTGCATGATTTTTTAAAAATAATGATGCTAAGATTTAGCAGTAGGTGATAATCACCTTGGCAGCCAGCTCCCTCTGCCTCTCATTGGGACTGTCCAGACCCAGACTGACTACTGGGTTCATCATGGGGCTGGAGGCCTGGGGCGAGTCCATCAGATCTTTACCACAAAAAGAATCATGGCCCAGAAACAGAGATGCTTCTAGCTTCTCTCTTAGCAAAAGGTAATGTCTGGTCTTCTCCACCTATGCACAATCAACGTATGGTCATTTACTTCACAGAAAATCATATAGAAACAAAAATAGTTTACAAACAGCATCATGACAAGCTCTAAAACAATGGACCATTTTCACTAAGGCTTTTACCTCCTGCAGCAGGCTGAGTTTCTCCAGCTCCCATTGGTGGTCCAGAATGAGGCTGTCGCTGCGGGGCCTCCAGCCCGCGAGGTTCTCCTCTCCACGCACATACGCCACTGAGGTGTCCAGCACCCGCCTGCGCCTCCTTTGCATACCTGAGCCAAACAACAAGTTTTAAACAGGCTATTTTAAGCTGTTTCCAAGCGACAGAAATTTATTTCCAATTGTTTCCAAGTGACAGAAATTACAGAAACAAGTAATTTTTTGCTAAAAGTCTTACCGGGACTTCCAATGTCCGCCAAATGGGAAAGGCTTAATTCGTACACTCCAGTTACACGGCTGCTGTTAAAAAAAGTTTATAGTAGTCGTTAACAAATCAACAGCACTGTCATCCTGAAAATCAAGTTAAAAATGTAAAGAACTTTCCAAAATGTCATGGATATAACAATTTGAATGCAAAACAGTTTTTCGGGTATAAAAACGTACATAATAAAGCTTTCAGATTGGTTGAAATGACATACAACAACGTTGTAAGAGGGTTCTTTGAGTACAGTACTAGGCCTACACACTCTGCTCACCTCTCAGAGGGTCTGAAGGCACCAGTGCTGAAGAGGTTGCGAATGGATCGTGATGCGGGAAGCTTCGCATCTCTGGAGTAGAACACCATGCAGAAGTCCTTAGTTATAACAGTGGGTTGGGTGCAGCTCTCCATCTAAATATTACAGCGATAAGAACATGACAATCAAATCAATTTTATGCTCCTAAAAACAAAACCTGTGATTGGGTGGTCTTATAACTACTGATATTTGGGCTTTAGACTGATAACTCTACACCGCAGATAAAATGTCATGATCTAATAGTTTGCTCACCTCAAGGTATGCAGACAAAGTGATGTAGATCTTCTCTCCATACGGAGTGACACGGTTCAGCAGTAGAGAGTTGTGCATGGAGCTGTCCCACGCTGCCTCAAAGCGGTAAAACATCCTGTGAAGTAAACCGACTTAAGAATGATGTCAATGTTTATACTTTGTCTTACTTGTTATTATTTTAAGACTGGGTTATAATAAGAAAGGAAAGTATACTGAGGTTTACAACATACCTATGGTCAGTTCCTAATGATACACTGACAGAAAACAATAAAGATCCTCATGTTAGTGAAGAAAGTGTTAATGTAGTGTTAGTAAATCAGTATGTTTTAATGTCATTAATTCTAGTGCTTTTTATAATATTTTATAAATACATAAATATTTAATATTAAATAATACAAACTGACTACCTAACAATTTAAAAAGTTCTAAAAACATAAAAAAACTTAAAAAATAAAATAATAATAAAAAGAATTAAAATAAAATCAAAATATAATAAAATAAAATAAAAATAATTTTTAATAACCCTACAAATGTTTTATGATTTCTGAAACACAAAAACATCTTTTCAAATAAAAATATTTATGTATTGTATTTGCCAGATCAGATGTTTGTATTTGTATATACATTTTATCAGTATGTGCATTATTTAGGGACTGAACCCGTGACCTTTGCGTCACTAGCGGTATGCTGTTGAGCTACAATAAAAGCTGCACTAAAGACTGCTAATCTTACAGAGTACAATTTTGATTACATTGTTAAAAAAAGAGGAGAAATCAAAAAAGGGGAAATGAACATTTAGGACAATTCAGTTGGCATTGTTATTTAGCTTCTGAAGGAAGTGTATTTATATGAATGTCAGTAGCACCTGTCATCATAAGATGGTCGTATGTATCCTGATGAAAGGATGTTGAGGGACAGGATGTTGGGATCTATGATTGTCTCATCTGCCTCGGGTGTGTTACGGATGCGTCCTGAAACAGAAGAGGGGCGATGCTGAGTCATCTGAACACTCACTATAAACAGCTCCATTTGTCCTCTAGTTCAGGGGCTTTGAATGAGATGGAAACCGGAGATAAGATGCTTTTGTAAGCAAACATGAGAACATTTACTTACCTATGACCAGCTCTTTGACCTCCTTCCACTCTATGTCATTGCCAGTTTCATGGGCTATTGTCACCGAAATTCTCCTTTGGATCCCCTGTTAAAAATGTCAAAATCCCAAAACTTTAGTTTAAATTTAACTTACCAAACATTTAACATATTGGTTTCTAAATTAACTAGCACTTCATTTAGGTTTACGCAACTCAAATACCCTTTGTAGTGGAAAAAGAACTAGGTTTACAGTTTAGTTTAATGTATGGAACCATCATCCAACTAAATCTGTTTTTATTTATTTGACCATTAATTGGGTTTTTAGTGTCACAAAGGCAATACATTAGTTCTAGTTTACCTGGTGCAGTAAGAATGTACCGTGGCAGGGCATTCCACCCCTGTGATCAACAACAGCTGGGATGTAGCTGAGAAGGTATACAAACAGGTGCAAGGGTTACTTTCCTAAAAATAGCCTACATACAAACAGACTTCAATAAGTAGTTTACAGGCTACTTATATACTGCACATAAGTTTATGGGAAACTCACTCTCCATTGGCTTCCAGCTCACAGATCTCAAAAAAAGCCATGAGGTCATATTTGCAGTGACAGGGTCCGGCGGTAGAGCGTGTGAGGGTGCTCAGTTTAGTGGCGGGCACTGGGGGGAGACACAGACAGTGTCAGAAAAAACAGAACTGGAATGTCCTATTCAAAGAACAGAGAGGAAGTATGGGAGGCCTCACCTGGCTTTGACAAAGGCATAACTCTGGGAAACTGCCTTCTTGCTGGACGCAATGAACTACAGAGAGGTGAAATAAGTTAGTTGTAATGATAAAATAGGCAACTTGCAGTATTGAGTATATTAGAGTATTAAGTATATCAAGATGTTTATTACCTGATTAAGTCTTTACATAGAAGAGGAAAGGGCTGTTTTTGATAGTGCCCGAATACCTCAAAAACAATTGGCTGACATTTGATGTATTCCACAAAAGACTTGGTGACCTCCACGGTTATCTTCAAGTGTATCAAACAAAAATATATATAATTTACAGTGTTTTTATTTATAACATCTCAAATACGATTAGGTACAGTAAGTCTGTGCTTACATTTTGCACATGGTAGAATCCCAGAGGAGGCCCTCTGCCTGTGTTCTTTAAGGGCTCAGTGGAAAATGCCTCGTCATGCCTGTGAATGAAGCTGGAGAAAAAAACAGGAGACCTGATGTGAGATCATCAGATGTTTATAGATGTAAACCTAATAAGTGCATGCAAAAGTGTGTGAAATGTAAGTTACATAATTATGGTAGGTTAAAATGTATTTATGTTTAAAATACTGTGGAAGAAAGCAGGCATTCATGTGGCTACATTTGGCTTGTCCAAAACACAAATCACTCCTGAGACTATCCTACCCTACACCAATCTAACTAGTAGGTGGTAAAAAAAAGGTCACTGTAGGTCACTGGTGACCCCTCAAAGAAAAATGAAAAATGAAGTGTTTGACTTTTAAATCAAAAAATGGATGGGCAGAAATGTTTAATGTATATAAGATCTATAGAAAAAAAACAATACGTATATATAGGGAACATCTACTCACTTGAACTGGCAGAAGATGTCTGCATACTCAGCTGAGATGCTGGAGGCCTGAAGAACTGTGACCCTGAAGGTGAAATTACTGCCAATCTTCAAGTGCTGTAAAGACATTTCCTGAGTCACATCAAGAGGACAATCCAGCAGGACCTTCGGAACATCAGGAGAAGCTAGAGGAAGTAACACAGCAGAATACAAATCATCTTGTCTTCTGCAAGTCATTTACACAATATTATTTTTATATAGATATTAATTTATGGTCATTATTGAGAATGTCATGTAGTGGAATGAATAAATGCAACTTGTTTCAATCAATAAATTGACTGAGAGCATCAATAATGTTTTTTGAGTCATTACCTGCACAGGTGTTGTTGTTGACCTCATCAGCACTGAGAGGCATCTCTGAGTTTTGTCCTTCTCCTTCAACGATGCGCAGCTCCTCCTGAGACGAGTGCGTGTGAGACGCCCCACCACTGCATGACTCTGTCTGGAACTGACGAGAAAGTCAAACAGAAGTGGGTTTCAATTAAAGTCCATTAAAGTGTTGATGACTGAACCCAACTTATCCAATGAGACAAATGTGAGAACGAACCTGCCAGGACAAATCAGCATCAGTGACAGAACCAACCTTCTCAAACTGTTGATCCTCAAATGAAATCTTGGCAGTTCCAGATTGTCGCACACCTGAACCATAATCTGGTGCCTCTTCATCAGCTGTGACGAAAACAGAAATGAAATCTCATCTTCAACACTTTAAACATTTCGCTGTCCTGTGGTAGATCTTTACCATTGAGAAAATGTTTAACAATGACTAATATGTCTTGAGTAATCTATATATGTGGGACATCAGTTTTATTTTGTACTTTCACTGAATGAATCCCTTAGAATCTAAAATGTCGAGGTCATCCAGAGCATTGAGAGGATTTTACCTGAAATGGCTTGAACTGCCACTCGGAGGAACCCCTTGACCTCGCCCTTCTCACTCACAATGGCCACCCGATGCACCAGTGGTACAGGATACAGCAGGTTACTCAGATACACAAACGCCCTATGAAAGAAGAAAATGGTGGGAAAAAGGAGGAGATGGAAAGAGAGGGATGTGAAACAGTCGATGGTGTAGAAGATATAACATAAGACACAAGATAGAAAAATAGGGTTAACGTTAATGGTGAAAATAGTTTTAATGGAAAAAATGCCAGTAAAGATCAACTTAGCCACACTGCTACTAGGAAACACAACATCAGACACAAAATAAACAACCAAACAAGAAGCTGCTCCAGCAAAGGACAAACAAGTGCCCAGTAGGTCTGTACTTTATCTGTGAGTACAAATATTAGGGCCCCAATATGATACAGGAAGTGGTGATATTGTGCTCTGTGGGAGTTGGTGAGGGTTTCAGGATACATGGATACAGAACAGAACTACTATATTTTAGCAACTTTTAATCAATTACATAGATTAACCAAACCAGGTTGTCAAGCCTAAAAGTGTGCTAGTGTAGCCGGAATCGTGGGAACTGGGTTAGTATGACACCACACACATGCAACCGCACACACACACACACACACACACACTCTCTCACATGCATTCTTGTATCTCAACATAAACTCAACCACGAAATTCCAGATTTGTATGCAGCTAGCGATCAAGTGCATTTGGTGAGAAGAGTGTCCAGTAGGCTTAGCTTTTGTGGTTGGAGTGTCTGATTACAACAATGATGCATAAAAGGAATGATGAAAAATCAATGCAAAACTGCTCAGTGAACTGTTGATCAAAGGCTGCACATAGCTCACGATTCTATTCACCCAGCATCTCATATTCACCACACAAGCTTGATTTATTGATTACTCACCGGCCAACCAGGCGGAACCATGGAAAGCGGTCATAGAACGGGTCTCCACCAGACATCATGTGATCACATTCCTCAGCTGCAGTCCCTGGCACTTCTGCTGCTCGGTCATACATTTCTCTCATCAAATCCAGTCTCTGTCTGCAGATGCATCAGTAACGTATAAGCAAAAGCTAGAGTGTAACGTTTATTTAAAATTCAGATCTCCTGTATGTTAGTGATTAAGACAGTTTTGGCAGATTCAGGTTGACAGTTCAGGAAATAGAACAAAAATAATCAGCAAAAAGGACAGAAAATATTAATTCTCATCAATATGCCTTTCAATGTTTTTGTTTCAATAGGAAATTAGCCCAGATACTCTTAGCATTATGTGCATCTTAAGCATATATTAATCTATGTATATTGTACCTTAGTTTCTCTAGGGTCCAGTAGTGTGTGGCACCATTCTTCTGGTCCTGAACTTCTACCGCTACGATGGTGCGAGGGAACAGCCTCTTCTCCCTGTCTTTGGCTATGCTGGGGGGCAGTAGGTCAGGGGGCAGTGGAGAGTACAGTGTGTCCGTTAACAGCACAAACTGAAATTGAACCTACAGACCAAAAGAGAAAAAATGGACCATTTTCACTGTTCAGAGTGTAACTTATCCATAAAGCTGACCTAAAATGATTACAATGTACCTTTTTCTTCAGCTCTACGCTGATGGCATTAGCCTCCTTGAGGAAAATTGCATTTCCCCAGAGCAGGTCTCTGAGCGAGGTGAACTGGTA
Source organism: Ambastaia sidthimunki (assembly GCA_036877625.1). Lineage (NCBI taxonomy): Eukaryota > Metazoa > Chordata > Actinopteri > Cypriniformes > Botiidae > Ambastaia > Ambastaia sidthimunki. The sequence continues at coordinate 6,085 of JAZGTK010002977.1, read as the reverse complement.
GAACCGCCATTTACGGAAAGCCCAGAGGGCCAGTTCTGTCTCTCGATTTGTCCACGGCACTGCAGGACCAAAAACACAAACTAATTTTAAACTTGAGATGTCTCAGAAACATCTGAAACTTGTGATAAACACTTTCTATAATTGATAGTATATTCTGTCAGCATTATAAACATTAAATAATGTGATTTATACATAACTTGATTAGGTATTTGATACATGGATCAATGTATATCTGTGTGGTTCATACTGTGTCATCACCCACCTTCCTCTTCTGGTTCCTCTTCTTCCTCTGTGGTTTCTGGGTAATATCTGGAGTCAACCTGCCTTTGAAGAGCTTCCAGCTTACTCTCATAGTCCTAGTAAACAAAATGTTAAATTTGGTTTCATTTCAAGCTTCTTCCAGTTTGTACCTCTAAAGGCTTGGTTTAAAAAGAGGTACCAGTCTCTGTTGTTCCAGAAGGTTGCTTGCTTCTTCTCTCTCCTTGCGGTACTGGTCCTCAAGTTCCTGCAATCTGTAAATGACATAAACATCAAGCAACATCTGGAAATGCATAGAGACTATACAACTAAATGTGAAATGAATTGAATTAAACATATGGGCTAATACAACTTGAACAGGATTTATTGTCTTGCTACCTCTGCTTCATTTCTTGCTTCATATCAATGCCCTGTTTCTCCAGTAATTCCCTCTGGGCAAAGGCCCAGTCCACCGGCTCCACAGGTGTGTCTGCACATGGGGTTCTCTCCCTCTCTTGTCTTGCTTGCTCTGGATCATTGAAGCGGAACACATGGCTCTTGCCCAAAATGATACGGTTACCTGAGAAGAACAAGAAAAGAAAGAGACGAGGTCAAAACTTCATACAGGAGCTACAAAGTGCTGTTCCATACATGCTTGCTTTTGCCCACAGCCGGCATTTGGCTAAGAAAGACACACCTGATCTGAGAACAGTGGGCTCTGTCACTCTCTTTCCATTAACATAAGTCTCCGCCCCTTCACAGGGCTCTAGGACCACCGTTCCCTCTCCCAAATCGTTAGTGCTACTTGTGAAGATACAGTGTTCATCTTCAATGAAGTGACCACTCAGAACAATGTCTTGTCGACTGCTGGCATCCTCACGGCCGACCCTACAGGAAAAAATAGGGACCACATGTCAGAATAAAAGTGTGAATTAGCCCTCTCTTAGAGGGTCATTACGCAAAAATTCAAACATAACAAAATTGCAAATAGCACTTTCTACAATGTCAATGAATCATGTCTTCATTGAATCATGAATCATATCCAAGTGTCAAAATAAAGGCCAAGATAACTTGCATCTCAACCAGTCCAACACAAGCAAGAGAATTACAAAGTACGCTTTTAAGATGTAAACATATGTAAATAAGTAACATTCTTACTTGGTGATTCCATCTTTAATGTAGTACAACAAACACTCAGACATCAGTGGATCTTCATTAAGATTGACCAGGTGAGGCGTCTGAAACATTCATATCACAAAGTGTTGCATGAAGCATTTGTCCAAACTGGCTTCATTTTAGCACATACAGTATTAAAGATCTTCTAACCTTCTTTGGAGAAAAGACTCCAACTGTTCCTCCATCTTCTCTTATCGCCACACCCATTTCAGCCAAAAGTGCCTCCCTGATGGCCACAAAAGATGGTAAACAATGTTTCCATGGCAAATGAAGTATAAAACCATCTCAAAATTAAAGCTCTCCCAGGAATCTCCCAACCTTTCCATCCTAATAGCCTCAGTGCGACGAAGCTTCTCTTCCCAAGTTTCATTGAGTTCTGCAATGATCTTCTCAGTTTCCTAGTTGGAAAAGAATTCAATGTTAAAATCAGCAATGGCCCTTATTAATCTATCAAACCATCTCATAATCTTCACCCTCACCTTCAGCCTCTCAATGGCCTCCTCACTTCCTGGGCTAAACATGATCCGGTCATGTACGCTGCTGATGGAGCCGATCCGGCTGGACAGGGCAGCGAGAGAGGGGGAGGGGCTCATTCCTGTCATGGCATTGGTCACTGTGGAGAAATCACCCTTTTGATTGACAGCCTGGATGCTATTGATATTAGTCATGTAATTGGACAAGTCTGGCCAAAAATTGGGAATAACAGGTTGGAGAGTCAAAGGAGAAAGTTGTGGTAAGAAAAAAGGGTAACCATGGAAACAAAGAGGATGGGAAAGGAAGAAGAATAGATAGTGTCAAAAATAAGTCTCAACAGCCAATTAAAGATGTTATGAAGCTGCAGAATGCAGGGCAGACAGCATAAATTTGAGGGCACCAAATGTTTTTCAATGTGTTTTTATCAGGATACCAAACAGTGATGTTTTTAATCAAACTTTCCTGCATGCCTCAAATTCATTGAAGCACCTGAACCATGCTTGACATAATGAGCATGGAGATGAACTGAGCACTCAGTGTGGTTCTGATGCGTGACTGAAGATAGCATGAATGGCCAAGCCATATACAGATGGCCACATGCCTTTGCTCCCCTTAGAGGTAAACCAAGCAAACCTCCAGAGCACCTCTGGACCATCAGAGCAGAAGTGTTTAAAATAATTATGTAGACTAATTATTAAACTGATTAGCTGAAACTGCATGACATTGGATAGCAAAGAGACTTTGGTGGTCCAGAGATTCCTGTTTTGGCTTTCATAAGCTGTGAAGCATTTTGGTGACAAAATACACACATTTAAGAGCAGCTATCCCAGGACCTGGTGCCGGATATGCTGAGAGAAACAGAAAGAAAGACAAATCCTTAAGACACATTTCCAGAGCTGTCTGACCCTCAGGTTTCTGACAGGAGCAGTGTAACAGATTGTTTATGTTATTCATAGGGTCAATAGTATTGAGAATGTTTGAATCTGAATGAGTGTAAATCTGTAAATATAAGAAAAGTGATGCAGTTGTAGCTCTTTAATTTGAAATCTATTCAAAGTAGTGGTGACTCACTCTCAATAATGTCTCCAAGACCCTGAGCATAGAGCAGATCCTTCAGACGAGCCACCTCTTCCTTCAGTTCACGCACCAGTCGGTTGTTGGGATCTTCGTTGATGACGGCGTTGCATCGGATCTGCTTGGCACGGTCAGCGTACCTGAGGACATTCAAAGAGCATCTAAACCATCTAAAGCAGCATCAGAACATCCTGACCTAGAACCTAAAAACTGCTTAAACCAGCTTAAGAATGTTTGCTGATCTTAGCTAGTTTAAGCTGGCTTAGCTGGTCTCCAAGCCTGGCCAATAACAGCTCTACTAAACGTACACATTCAGTGATGTTGCTTTAAGTTATAATAGCTTAAAAAATACAGAATTAACAATGTTTCCGGTTAAATTACATAATTAAAAGCTTTGGTTTACATGGTTCTTTAAGATGATCTCTGTAAGTATTAGGCTACTATGACATCATCATATGGCATTCTGGGGTTTTTACCTGAGAGTGCTGAGTGTTTCATCATAGTTAATATCAGCAGGGCTTAAAGCTGCTACCATGGCAGTGCGTGAGTTACCTCCTGATGAAACAAACACAATTATTAAAGCTATTTATTATTATAAGGTGGGAGGAGGAGTGCAAGATGCACAAAGCTCATACCAAGGTTTTCCCTCAGCAGCCACGTCAGAACTGAATCTCTGTATGGAATAAAGCTCTCAACCTTTTTCTTCTTCTTGTTCTGCACAGAGATAATAAATTGTGTTTGGTCATAGCATCATAAACAGTAAAGATAAACAGTAAACTAATCCTCACCTTGTTTGGTGCAGAGTCCTACAAAACGACACAAGAGTTTTTAAATGTTTTCTTAACCATTTTAAGAAAAGACTTTTGTTGAAAAACATTTACTTTTCAAATGAAATACTGTGCTAGTCATTATCTAGGGGAATATCCCACAACTCTTACCATCTCAGCTAAACCAGAGATAACTTTGCCCAGTGTTGTCAGAGATTTGTTGATATTGGCTCCTTCCTAAGAAAGGGGAATGATGAAGGACATTTTTATGATGCATGCACAAAAATATGATGTCATAATATTCCCTCACACGCAAAAACTAACCCACCTTCAGTCTAGTGCCTTTAGCTCCAGTGGAATCGGCCCTTTCGCTTCCTGCCAGATCAACAAGGCTGATTTTGCTGACCTGTTTCCAAAAGGAAATGTTGTGTCTCAGAACAGTAACATGCTCTAATGCACATATTGGCCAATTCAGCCTCTGTCAAGCTGCCAGCATCCATCAGAAATGATCTAAGAGCACATAGTCTCATTCACCTACTTTGTGTTTCAATGTAAAACATATTCTTGCATAGAACAATGGAAGAATAAAGGAAGGGGTGCTCTACCTTTTCAGAGGTGTTTTCTGTCTCGCTGTCGTGCTTTTTCTGTGTGAAGATAATATTAAAAACCGCATGGGAACGACTGCTTGTCTCGTTCATGTTGGTGGCCGCCACAGTCCTGAGAAGAGACAGCACAACACGCTGTTATTACCTTTTCATTTTATTATTGTCATGATATTATTCAGTTTGATAAAAAACTGTGAAACAGAGATATATACTGCTGAAAGATTATACTCATCTGTTCTCTGCTGCTTTTGTGTAGAAGATCCATTTTGCTCACCTGGCTTTGTTTCCAGAGTCCATCAGGTCCTGGATGTCATTGTAGGAGGTTACGGCTAGTTTAGATAGATCCTCCACATACGGCCCCATCAGCGGATGTTCTCGCACACGCAGGTTCCCTTTGTTCTTTGGGTTTAGAAGATCCCGTACACGCTCACAGTAGATCTCCATGTAACTGACCTGATAAAACCAGAAATCTTCACTTAGTTGGAATTGTAAAATTTAAAAGCAAAGTTTCTCTGAAGTGAAGATATCATGTGACATTCTTACCTCAACTGAGTATGACATGCTGTTGTCATTATTGTCATTGATTTTGGTAAACAGGTCCTCACATAGCTGTCAAAAATATATTCAGCATTTGGAATATGTACGATTTCACATCTTAACTATCTTCTACAATATTATAGAAGGCAATGGCGTCAATATCACAGGGACTATCATGGTCTATTACCAATGGGATGATGCCCTCTTGGTCTTTCTCCTGCTTGCCCATCATGGTGTATGATTTTCCTGCTCCAGTTTGCCCATAGGCAAAGATACAGACATTATATCCCTCAAAAGCATGTAGAAGCATTTCCTCCCCAATGTCTTTATAAACCTGCTTCTGGCTTGCGAAGTTAACATCTTCTGACTGAGAAATAATACAAAGGAAATTAGGTCAGGAACATTTATTATGACTACAGCTTATAGTAGAAAAACAATAACGCCATTTAGTGGCAAAAAGTCAATAGAAGAAACTTACTGTTGTGTGTGACCAGTAGGAATAGTCAAAGTTAAAGCTCTTGTTCTCCTTTGGCTGTTTAGGGTTTAATATGGCTACAAAGCAAAAAGAACATCTATGAGAAACATGTTTTTAAAACAACAAAATCTCCAAAACAGACATTTTTTCTCTGTTTCTTGGTGGACCTTAAGATGGAACCACATCTCTGACAATATAGTTATATTTATATACTCCTAACAAAACAACAAATAAATGTGGTTTATAATTTTTTTTACCAGGAAAGCTACATAACAATTGAGACTAAATGGTATTTATTACAATAGACCATTTAAATTATTTCAGTCACTTATTTAAACACAAATTTCATGTTATTTTTATTTATGCAATATCTAAAAAGTAGAAAAAGCCAATATTTATTCATTTTCTGCCCTGTTATTGTATATTTTATTAAAATGTATGTAAGGCATATGTAGGCATCTCCCACAGGAGATGAGTATGAATCGTGCTATTTCTTGGCTTCTAGTAATAAGGTCATGACGCGTTCTGCATCCTCTCACCAGCACAAAGCAGTGCAGTGTGTGTGACCTCACACTCTGCATCATCTGATACTGTCTTCCACTCCCAGTGCAACGAGAACAGCAGAGCAGTTTTCAGTTGCTGGAACTGCCCTTATAATGTGGGCTGGAAATGCCACTGAATTCTTGTCCTGAATTAACCCTGTTCTTATCCAAGCATGTATAACTACCACAAATCATTTT
>JAZGTK010002976.1:0-29121 GCA_036877625.1 Ambastaia sidthimunki | reverse complement strand
CATACTTCTTTGGATTTTAGTTACTCTAATGTCTAAGATCATGTACTTCTTTATTCATATTTCTTTCAGAACATGTTTGCTTTGAACAGTTAAAGTGGAACATAAGTGTTAAGACTAAGGGATCAGAGTTAAGCCCCTTTATATGTTTTGTAAGATGTTTGTTTTAGTTAGGGACTTTCATAAATGTTGTATTTTGAGAATGGCGACCCTCCAACAAGCTGATGGCTGCACACGCCAAACAGTGATGTTGCCTTTGGCAGGAGTGCAGTCACGAATTCCCACTCAGTATTTCTAATTATTGACTTGCTTTTTTATCAATGAAAGCTTTGTCAAATCTCAAATCAATGTTGTCTTCTCCAATGAAAAACACGCAAGGACTCATATTAGCCACATTGTGTCTGTAAATAATGAGAGGCCATTAGATGCCAGCTTATGAACAGTGCTATTAATCAGCCAGACCGGTAGGTGTTCGCTAATGCCACTGTCAGTGACCGGAGGCCTGCAGAGATTAACCACATTTAGTAGGAAATCAATTTTATTTGCAGTTCGTGCACCACGAAAAGCTTTAACAGTTATTTTTTTTCTGCTGCCATCCAACACTTTTCCTGGTCTGTGGTAACCTTTGTATTAAGCAATTATTTGGTTATTTGAGTTTGCATTTCTCACTAGGTATTGAGTTGTGTTGGTTCAGGCTAGGGGTGGTAATCAACAGAGATCTAGCGATACAATATATATCGATATTTAGGTGTGTAGTGTTTTGTTAGATGTTAGGTATTATAAGTTTTGTTTTTTATATACATTATTTTATAATTTATTATTTTTCGAGAGTGTTCTAGTTTTAATGATTTACTGATGGTGCTGTAAAGAGATGACAATTGGGATGCTTTGTCTCAGAGAGGGTTTTAGCCTGTTGATTGTGCTGTATTTCAGTGTGCTAACAGCAGCTGTTAGACAGTCAGGATAGTAAAACTCTGAGAAGTTACATTTATGCCCTTTAAAACCCAGCTGCCACAACCATCGAAGCAGCACTACTGTAACAAATTCACAACCTTTGCCCATAAACTTTGACAATTACTGTCAGATTTCATATCGTCTGCTGTGAGCAATGTTTTATTTTAATGCATAATCAGTAGGTTGTCGTTTTTTGTGAACATAATCTTGTGAAATAAAAGGTGATTTTAAGCCTTATTATACAATTAACATGTAAATGTCCCCCCCAAAAGTGCGTCTGGTGGACCCTTACCCAAAACCCTAACTGATCTTGAAAATATGCAACTTCAAATTGTCATATTTTTGGTTTTTGGGATTTTCAAAGTGTGTGGTGGAAATATGTGTACATACAGAAAGAACATCTACAAATTCCTGTTGGAATTCAATATATGCAGACAGACTTTGGTGAAAATCCTTTATTGTTGGGCTTATCAGTGACAGGAAGCGGAATGGAGGCGTTATCAGCTGGCAGAGGGGTGGACACGTTTAGTCTGTGAGGAAAAGGATCGCTGAGTTTTTGGATCTCTTCAACTTTAAAGGCAAAGGGCGCCTCACAAATCATTTTCTTTTCAGTTGTGATGATTGAAGTTTTGATTCTGGCTGTTCAAAATGCTTCACTTTGCATTTCATCTAGGTTTAGCTCCTCCTATTTGTCCATTCCTGACTTGATTGCATTTACATTTAAATCTTTGATTATTGTGATGTGTAATCATGTGATCATTATACCAGTTATGAATGTTATTGCTAGGCAGTAATGCTTGGCATAATGATGCATATTTACTAGGGCCAAGCGGTATGATCACAATCTCTGTAGTATGAGTGTTTATATGCATATCTGGTGTGTGTGTGTATCATGTGTTTGTGTGTGTGTATATATCACAAATATATCACAGTACATTTGTTTTTCTGAAATTTTAACAAAATGGTTTATTTCCAGTTGACCTAATTTACAAATGAAAGACACCTTTTCTTGATTCATTAATTTCCTGTTTATTTGGAATTTAATAGACTCCAACCTAAATAGCAGGTTATATATAAAACATATGAATTAGTATGGCATCAGTGCAAAGACAGCTGTACATTATACAAGACCTCAGATATCTCATGTCTTGTGCTGTGATCTGTCTAAACTGGTTTAAACATCATTTTGCTTTTTCGTAAGTTTTGCATAACCTCATTTTAGAACAGAGGCTACATGGCAGTTTTTTTTCTGCTCAAGTTCAGATTCAAGCCCTGCCAACATTTTCACTGGCCCTAAGGCATTAATGAATGATTTAGCAACATATGAAATGTAGGAAGCAAAGTTTTTCTTTCTCTTACGCTTTTAAACATTATGAAGTTTTTGAAGTTTTTAAAGGCATGAACGTGTCCTCTAGTGATGTATGCTGCATTACTCATTTGTGCATCCGCTTGTTCGGGTGTTGTCTTCAACAGCAGCTCTTTGCATGCTCAGATTGAGTTAATGGCGTAAACGTAACGCTAGCCTGATTGGCCGATTCTAATGCGCTGGCCCAAGGGCCATCTTTGTTGTTGCATCCTGCATGGAACATTTATGTTTGTGAAAATTAATTTGTCACATTCAGGGAGCATTTCAAATTAGCTAGTGACGTATAATGGTGATTAAAAACTGCGAAAACCTTGAAGGAAACTGACTAATCACAACACATTACCTTACGCAAACATACATTTTAACTTAGTCCTGGTTTTAATAAAAAAATCTTGTGGACATGTCAGGCGTCAGAGCTAGCCGTATATAAACCCTAGCGCTAGCGTTTATCAACAGCACTCACGTTCGCCTGTGAGTGTGGTGCTGCATTAGAACTCTAGAGGTGCTGTCATGTCCGTATGGAGACGAAAGGGTTGAGTTGACCTGACAGTCGCCGCGGGGTCCACAGAGTTCAGGCAAAGACGGATGATTCTGATTACGCGACTGCCACAAATCTACAGCTCCGAAGACGTTACCCCTCCTGCTTATAAAACAACCCACGAGTCATTTCCCAAGCAAAACAAGTCCGGCGAGCTGGTCGATGGTATAGGTGTGCGCAGAGCGTCTGTCTGTATCTGACTAGAAATTGGAGGCTTCACAGGAGTAGAAGACTGCAGAGCGCTCGTGCCTACAGGAGGTTTTAGCACCTCGTTTTTCCACTGTAGAAGATCATTTATCTCCACATGTTTCAACATTGCCTGCACCCCATTATGCAGAGGAAATGAGATCAGGCTAGTTCTGTTTCATGGTTTGTCAGCTTAAAAAGAATAGACTTATCTTTTTCATATTCACGCAACCTCATGTACATATATGACATGTATTTCTGAGTAGCATATAGCACAGATGCTTTTATAAACCTCCCTGCTAAACATTCTTAGAGAAATCACCTTCGATATAATTGTTCTTTTTTTCCTTTATCAGTTATTGAGGAAATATGAGTTGTAGATGTTTACGTGTGTGGTCTGTGGATGGTGGGTAACTGCAACAGATGCGTCTTCTGCGATTGTTCACCGAGACTAATAACTGTTATTCGCCACCTTCTCCGTTGGATGAGCTGAAGAAAGCAGGATTAGAAGCTCATATCCATAGCAGAGGCAGCAAGCTGAGCAGGCCGATAACAGATGCAGTCAGAAACTTCGGGTGGAGGGACCCGTGCTGATTGGGTGACTAGTTGGCCAGGTAGTCGTTTAACATTTGTAGGCGGGGCCGATGCCTCGTTAAAGAGTTACTGTCACAGAATCTCATCTTTTCACTCATAACTCTCTCATATCTGCTGGGTGGGAGCTCTGTACTGGCAGGTAGCAAAGTGCTGTATTTTTTTTCCCCTAGATTGTGTTTGATGTGTCATGCTGCAGATGCCTGTGAGACAGAAAGCAGCTCTGCTTATCTCTGTTTTTTCCTCCGTAGAATATGTAAGCCCTCCTAAACCCTTCTGAATGAAGATGGATTGAATTCTGTCGTGTTTTTCCAGTTCTCATTATTGTTTTCGTTAGATACATGCTATACAGTCTGTCACTTAGCAATAAAGAATTTGTAGTAAAGAGCAGGTTTTGTGTGGGTCTAATGTGGGTGCCTGAAAAGGAACATTTAATGGAATTTGAATAGAATATTAAAGGTGGGGAAAATTAAATGTTGCTATATTTTACCTCACACAGTGCATGGTTAATTATTTCTATTTGACCAAAATCAAAACTTTGTACGTGCTAAGAATATAGTGGCACAAAGTACCAATGAGGATAAAAGAGAAATGTAAATAAAAATTTATCACCATTTTTAAGATTTTTGCAAATTAATCTCTATACACTAAACAAAGATGTGCAATTATTGCATCCTAAATTATTGTGTTGCCAGCTTGTCATTTTAGTCTTTAACTAGCTAATAAAAATGGATTTCTTGAAGCCGCTAGCTGTTACGTCCAAAATTGCTTGATCGTTAGTTTTGATGTACTGCAGAAACTTCATCTTCTGCTCGATATAAGGGTGTGTGTGGAGCACAGCATGCTGTCCCATCAGTCTGTGCAATAGATCATTGTGAGAGGGTGGTGAGGTCTGTCATTAGCCACCTGCTTGAGTCTTACGTTCTGTGTGTTCCTCGCTAAACTGCCCCAGGCTCTGCCGTTATCCCGCACCGGCACGGCCTCTTAATGATGTTCATTTTGTTTTGGTTACAGGGTAATTCTCAAGATTTATCTGTTGAGGAAACTTTAGTAGACTTTAGAGGTCTCTTGTCAAAGTGCACCGCACTGATTTGAGGTCAAATTAAAGGAAGTTCTCACAGTGTTCTCTGAAGGTGACGTGTATTGATGCTAAAATTAATATGTTCTCCTATTGCAGTTGTTTGGGGGCCGTTTTTGCAAATCCTGCTTTGGCAGAAAAACAGTGATAAGCATCAGTGCTCAATGAGAAAGAAAAGAAACAATATATTGACTTATATATTGACACTATATATAGCCTACAGTTTGTTTTGATGTCTATATAATGCTTTTGTCATCTGCTGCAATAATGACTTTAATGACCTTAATTTGGGGTCTCTTACCAGCAAAAATTGATATGCGATTAGTCATAATTAATTTGATGAATTAATTGGGATATATTATACGATTATAGAAAGATTAAATTGAATTTCAGTCATAATGTAATAATGCACCTATTTCCCTCTGTTTTCAGGTTCGCATTGAAACAGCCACAACACTAAAGCTTGATATCCTTTCTCCTGCGTAATGTTGAGTGTTTTACTACGCAGAATTTACACCAGGGTGGTCATTTTTCACCTGTAATTAGAAGCATTTATGTCTCAGCACTCTTGTAATTAGTTGCCTATTAACCCAGAGCCACTCAGCAGCACCTGCTTGTTTGCCTGATGGCAAATTATGACTTTAAGTACTTCTCAACCTTATCTGCATGTCTGATAATCAGTTGTGTATTTAAGAGGTCGTGGTGTCTTCTGAAATCACACCTGCGTTCATTACACTTAACTCTACTTCACCCGTTGATGACTTCGAGTTCAGAACTGAGCAGTTCTTACCGGTAAGTTCCCGCCCCCTCCGCTTATGCTGAACCTTTGGTTTCATTGCATCACATTTACTTTGGGATGTTATCATTAGCTAATCGTTTGTTAGCCTCAGCCTTAGATGTCACACCCACAGACCTCCCACAATCCATTTATACATATTGCACACAGAACTAAAAAACAGCCTAATCTGGTAGCAAAACTAATAGCAAATTCCTAGTTATGAGATGTTATGCATGATGTTATGATATCTTTATTTATATATTTATCTTTATTGATATCATTGATGATCTCTTTATTTATATATATATTGATATATAACCTTATTAACGCTTCTTTCTTTCTCATCTATCTCTTTTGGCCTTTAGTACCTGGAGTCTATATTTGGTCTGTTGTTCCAACTGTTGCAGCAGGTCAATGAATGCGACACCAAAATGCAAGTGCTCCACGTTATCTCCTGCGTCATTGAGAGAGTCAGCATCCAGGTGAGCTTCAAAGGTCCCTATCAAAGGTCAAATGAAGTCATCAAAACACTGCGGCTGCTTATTGACCCAGTATTGTTTTTCACACACAAAGAAATATGTATTCTTGTCACGTTGGGCCGCAAACAGCTTTGTTTGAAGAGGAACTATAGCTGTTACCTCAGGCCCATTAATAAATGCCATTTTGTAGTTAGAAATGATAGCTTGTTGAAGTTTTCTAATGAGTCAAATATGCATAAATCAGAGCAGCTTGTAACATGCATGTGGTGAGCCATTAGAAAGAAAAGATTTCAGAAGTAACCTTCAGTTTCACCGTGGACACACTTTAATAACCCCAGTGCTTCAATGATTCAGTGTTCCTCTGTATTGCCCTGCAGGAGCGTATAAATTCTGCTTAAAGATTAGTCAAATAGGCAGTATTAAGTATGAAAGTGTTTTCATGCTGAAGGTCCATTTTTATAGCTCTGTCTAATCTACCACCACAGGAGAAAATGAATTCCCATTTTATGTCATTATAAGCTCAGAAATGAATGACGTGACCCTTAACCAGGTCCTTTTGACATTTTAGCCTTTATTTTCGATTCACAACATGTGCGTTGACCCTTTTTCAACAAAAGACAAGGCCAGATCTTAGCTCATTGTACCTTTTGTTAAAGCTTACGTCATTCATGGTTTAAGGATCTGAACTAGCTGGCCGTCAAAATAAGAGTTTTTTTTAATGGCGTATTCTAAAGGTAGATGGTCAGTGAAGCTTCAAGATGGATCCAAACCTTTGCAAACAGTGGATCTTAAAGGTTTGAGTTCAATCTGACTAAAGCAAGAATTTATCTTTTCAAAATGTCATGTAAATGCTTTAGTCTGACTGAATTCGTACTGGTCAAGACCTGGATATTGTGGTTGTAGCTCAGCTTTATCCAGCATGTATATGTTACTCAAACTACAATTTGTGCACATGTGCACATGCTCAGAGACACAAGTGTGATGCACCTGCTTTGAAATACACAGGTGAGGCGAGATGTGTAAATATTGGATTACCCATGTGTTATGTGTACTTGAACAGTTTACGCATCTGTTATTGTGTTCACAACAGCGCGTTCACAAGAGCCCAAGTGAAGCTGAACTGATCATAATTCTCCTGCTTATTCTTCAAAATATGTTTAATCAGAATCATTAAAACTGTTGGACAGCACCGTGTTTGCCCATGTTTGTCTGTATTTGTCTGTGTGTGTTTACCAGTCCTTTGCTCAAGCGCTGGCATTTGATGTGCTGTGTGTGTTCACTGAGATTAATGCTTTGTTTATGTTCCCCTCTTAGATCCGACCATATGTGGGCTGCTTGGTTCAGTACCTTCCACTTCTTTGGAAGCAGTCGGAAGAACACAACATGCTCCGATGTGCCATTCTCACCACCCTCATCCACCTCGTACAGGTACGGCATACCACTGGGGCCGAAAATGAAACAGATAACTTGGTTGTGATAAGGTTTAGCCAGGCATTTAGCATTCTGACTGCGTTTCAAGCGCTTGCACGGATGTGATGTGCTTACCGTCTCCAGTGGGGGCCTAATTTTCACGGTTGTGGACCGTGGGTATGAGCACATGTCCTTCAGCCCTGCTGAGAACTTCTCTGCTTCTCTGATCCTTGAGAAGACCTTTATTTTAGTGTGATCACCTTCATCCCTTCCCTGCTGTGGACAGGGGCTCTTTATTGATGGGTGTGTTTGAAAATTGCCTCAGAGGCTGTCTATCCTCCTCCACATGGGATCTTACAAGCTGCTCATTTCATCTTTTTTTTGTTGCTACGAGCAGTTTCTGTGTCACTTCGACTCCTGAGGTGTTGAGTGACACATTTAAACTGTCCAGGGGCTGCAGTTAAAATATATCTTAAACTTGGTTTAAACCAAGAGATCCAAGTATCAACATTGTCTTCTTTTTCACACTTTTTGTGACGCACAAAAAAATCTTTCAATCAATGTTTTTTGTAAAAACTGCAAGCTGGGTTGTGATTCTGGAGTTTTTCAAATGATTAAAGAAGTTTTCTGTTTTTACTTATTTTCAGTTGAAATAGAACATTGAAGATGGGACATATCGATAGGGCATTTTAAAATAACCAATTGCTTTTAGTTTACTTCACAGCCATGAAGCATGCTTAGTCTGAGACAGGTGGTATTTTTATTGTAGTGGAAGGACATTATCATTCCAAAGAGAACACCTGTAAGTGCGTGATGAGTCATCAATCTTTTGTTCCATTTATCTGGTAGAGGCAGATGTTTCAGAAAAAACTATCACATGCAGCAGATGTCTAAATTCATCAAACATGGACTAAAAGCCAAAAAAGTTTAGCAAATGACTCAAGAGGCCTTAATTTGGCCTTTTAGGTAACCCTTTATCTTATTACAAACAATCAATTATACTAGATTGATTTATAGGTTATTGTACAAACATTTTTCTAAAGAGAATTATTAAATAATCATCAGCTTGATTACTGTTGATGTTTGGTTTTTAGGTTATTATATAAATATTGCTTTGAGGGGAATTATTAAATAAACATCAGTCTGATTGAGCTGTCCTTTGTCTCTCAAGTGCTCTGCGCTTCAGTAACCACATCTTGTGTATTAACGTTTTCAGCTCACGTTGAAGACCCTTCATTATGTGTTTTCTGTTCTGCTAAATCACAGTAGACAGCCACATGAATCAGTTTGAAATTTTGCCTGAGGCTTGGCCGAAATTTGCATACTTTGAAAAATCTGCCAGCTTAGTTGACCAGCGTCCTCGGATTTGCATAATAAAATGCCAGCAGTCAGGAAATCATCTATTGTGTGCATCCAAGACTAGCATTTCTTACCACCCGGCATCAACAGTTTGCTATTAACCTTGTGTTTGTTTGTGTTTTCCGTGGCCTTCTCTGCCAGCCATATGGCATCACAGCTGCTCCTCTCAGGCCTGGCACAGAATGCTGAAGAGACAATATAACCAGTGAACATTCAAAGTCAATCATCCTTAAATGGGCGCTATCATGGGTCCATCCCCAAAAGCATATTTCTGGCAGATGCTCAAAAATGGTTGCTGTCTTTACTGCACATTCAGTTGTGATTTGTTGACCCACGGAAGCTAAATTGCTTTGGCTCAAGCCGTGGCTCTTGGAATTGGACGCTGTTATGGATGGAGCAGTTATTTGGAAACATACTTTTTTTGGAAAGACGATTTATTTTTATTTTCAGTTACTACTAGGCTTTTATGTGAATAAATACAGGTCTACCAAAACAATAAGATATAGAATAATAAAAGGCAGGGTTTTATTGTGATTGGACCACATAAAAAGGTGAAGTACATAATTTTTTGTGTTAAAATACTTTCTGCTATTTTAGTTTAATATGCGGACAAAATGAGTATGCCAGAAATGTAAACAGTGACACTCCCAAAATAGTTACATTTACATTTATGAATTTGGGAGACGGTTTTACACAAAGCCACTTACAGTGCACTCAAGATACACAGTTTATCAGTATGTGTGTTCCCTGGGATTCGAACCCACAACCTTTGCAGGAATACATTGAAGAATGTTATTTATATTGTAAAGTATGTGTACACCAAGGTTGTATTTGCAAGGTTGTCTGCCTGATTTTCATAAAACCTATAATGCTTTACAGTAAGACTCTGATGGATAACATTAGTTAAAGCACTAGATAACATGAACAAATAATGAATAATATATTTTTCCAGCTTTCATTAATCTTTATTAACATTAATTAGTACAAATACTATTGTTTGTTCATGTTAGTCCATTGTGTATTCACGTTAACTCATAAAATTTGATCTGTATTAACAGTATTAATAAGTATTAACAAAAAACCTTGTCATAAATGTACTGCAGTAATAAAAACAAAGCATCTTATGCATTATAGTGTTGTCAGAGTTAAACTGTTTCTTGCAACTTTCTTCAACTTTCACAAAATCACATTGCTCACTCTCTTGCCTTTCTGCTTGCCAAGTTCTGACTCCTCATGCCTGCGGTTGGTGTCCTTGCCTTCTGTTTGTTGTTTTTCATCATTGGCTCATTGACAGTAAGAAAAGCTTCACCTGGGTTCTGCAGATGCTGCAGTCCTACCATCTCTAAGCCCCCCAGAGCTTCTCTCTGTGCCTTTGATGGACAGCTCAGAAGCAGCAGACTGTCAAAAGCAGTCATGCCCTGAACTTAAGAGCATGGCCGCAGCTCTCTGTGATGAGCCCTCATCATTCAGGCCCTGAGTGGATGCATCTCACCCAGTGGAGAGCAGGACGCTCTCAGGCAAGACCTCCTGTGCAGGCGCCTTCCAACGAACTCGGGAACACGGAGCAGCCGTGAGATTCTCCGACTGGAGAGCACGGATAACAGAATATTGCACCTGTTACTGTTCAGACTGAAATTATGTCCTTTGTGCTGGACTGTAAGATGGAATGAAACGCCTTTAGGCTAAGAGCAGAATTTCAAATAGCATTCCTTTAAAATTCCTGTAAAAACCTGTTATCACATTTTTCTGAATACAGATGTTTTTCTTGATGCTGCTACCTGTTGTATTGTCAGGCCAATATAAGACGGCTTATTTTCAGGGCTTTCAAAACACTTATTTTAAAGAAGCTCTAGCTCGTTAAATTTAAAGGAATAATTTACACAATAGTTCAGCTGAAATTATTTTGTACATTATTTTATCATCCTCGTGTTGAACCAAAGCTATATTTTCTGCAGAACACAAAGAAATTGTAAGACTTTTTAAAATCTATACAACAACAGTTCATGGTGACCACAGGCTATCAAACTCCAAATAAAGGCAAAAAGCATTAAAGAATGTACGATAAAAACAATCTATTGTTTGTGTCAACTAAAAGTACTTTGTGTGATAAACAGAATGAAATTCTGTTATTCACCAATAATTTTCACTTCTCCTGCAGCTCTCAAATAAAAAATAATGGACTTTCAATACTGTAAACTTCATCATTTTTAAAGTTTGACAGACAAGGTCAACATGAACAATGTAAACTGTTGTTGAATGAAACAAATGTGTAATAATTCTTCAATTTTTCCTTAGTGTTCTGTTGAAACAATAGCACACAGGTCACCATTTAGAATGTCAAATGAGTAAACAATGGCAACGTTCATGTTTTGATTAACTATTGCTTTAACTCAAAATAAGTTGGGTGATTAATTTATCTGTGTGTGCACATGCCCTGGTATGAGCTGAAATCTTTTTGTGTTTCTCAGGGCCTTGGAGCAGAAAGCAAGAACCTGTATCCCTTCCTTCTACCTGTTATCCAGCTGAGCACAGATGTTTCACAGCCCCCTCATGTTTACCTGCTGGAAGATGGTCTAGAACTCTGGTAAGTCTCCAAAAGTGTATCAGAGCCCAAAGTCTAAACTAAGTGTATAACTAGGTCTTATTTTAAACATATTAATTGAACTAGAAAGTGTAGGAAGATTGGCCATCAGACCCCAGCACACATGGAACATCTTCAGTACTGATTAAAAAAAGTATCCAATTTAGCTAATCTAGGCCAGGGGTTATCAGCCTTCTTTTTGGCTGACACATTTTAGGTTCTAAATTATTGCCAAAAACAGGCTATTTAAAAATATAGGCTTCCATCACCATAAATTAAACTTAAAAAGATTCCTTCAAATCTTTTTAAGTTCCTTAAAAAAACACCTGCATCTCTGGTGACCTCATGTGGGGTCATGACCCCAAGGGTGATTTCCATATAGAAGTTATTTATCATTTTTGGTCTCTAAATTATTACAACTCTTCTACAATTTCATAGATTTGTACTGAAATGTGATGTGTAATAGTAATGAAGAATGAGTGGGGCTTCACACGGTGGTGCAGATTCTTAGATCTTCTTTCTGGTGTCTGTTTTTACTAAATGTCTCATGTTCTCAGCACTCTCTTGTGTTTCTGCATCCATGCGATCAATACTGTATGTTCTGCTCATCCATATACTGTCAGTTTTATATTAGCTGTGTGTGTGCTGTATACATATCAGCAAGTTCTCATGGCTGAAATGTCCATGTTGTGTTGATTTTATGTCATCTGATTTCTTTATGGATTTACCTGCTTCCTCTACAGTCTGATAGACTGACAGCAGCGTGAGTCGGTAGATGGAGTGAGTTCAAGAAATGATCAGGCAATAAGTTTTAAAAAAATACAACCTGGATAAACATACTAAATCTCTAGTGTAGTAGTTTTCTATAATAAGCCTTGAAGCTGATGTTAAGATTAATTAGATTGTATTTTGTATGCATATTTAAATTTTTTACAAATTATTTTATTCATCTTTATTTTAATTGTATTGTATTTATTTATATTTTTGCTGTGTGTATTATTATGTCAATATTAATGTTTATAATATATCCTCAAAACAAATATTTTGAATTAAAAAAAAGTTTTGTCATCCCAGGCACAATCTGCTGTGGGATCCGAAAGTCTGAAAGCACAAATTCTAGTTCTGCATTTTTTTCTAATTTAACATAAATTATTCATTATAAATTAATTTATCAGAATGACATTTCACGTGAAACCTTGAATTAAAAAATTACATGATGTCTCATGGAAGTCAAGCCTGGCAAAACCTGATGATCCGTGTTCTCCCAGCATGGTCTGAGAATTTTCCAAAGATCATCTTGTGTGCTTCAATGGAAGCAAGACAATCTGACCTTTGGTTACAAGTAGTTAACATGGTCTATAGCACAAATCTGCTTATTTGGTAAAGTGACCTAGAAATATTGCAGAATAGAGGTTATTTCTGTCACTTTTTTAACTGCAACACTTATAAATTAAAAGTTACATCTGATATTTTTATTTTATATTTTCGCTTTTTGGACCCCACTGCATTTGACATCAACAACGGCTCACCCTATTGGTTGGAATGGTTGCTGTGAGTAGGGTAATAGGAAGTTGTCATGTTCAACCGCATGTGACTCACGGCTTTATTGCCATTATGGACATCAGACCAGCACAGTGATGCAATCAGTAAGGGTAGCAGAAAATAAAGCGCAGCGTGACCTCTCCCAATTTTTGTGCTGTTATGTGCTCTTATGTACTTTAGCTTGGCAGTTAGACATCATGGTGAACGTATTGAGATGGTATATTTCCAGATCTCCTCATAATGCTGGCTTCAGTTCCTGTAGCTGAAAGTCACATAGTGGCACCTTGTTGATGCTTATGTCATTACTATATTGCCTGCATCAGTTATGAATATCAGATATTAAAAACAAATAAGCATTGTCTGCAATGAAAATACTGAGAATACTGCCCTTACGTATAAAAAAGGGTTTCTTCAGGTTTTTAGGTAAAAATAAAATTTAAATTGTTTGACCTTTTGTATTTTGTATTTGTATTGGGGATAGTTCACCAAAAAATTCAAATTCTGCCATCATTTATTCACACGTGCTGTTCAAAACTTTCTGTTCTCTGTGGAACACGTAAGAAGATAATTTGGTTGGTTGGTATTCAACCTGCTTTTTTCTTTTTAATAAAACATAAATGTGATTACATCTGTCAAGTGGAACAGGTGAATAATGACTGAATTTTTGTTCTATTGAGTCATACGAGTAACATGAGTGTGAATATTAACAAAGGTCTCATTTTAAATAGCTTTTAAATAGCACTTCAAACCATTTAGGATTAAGACTCTGCTACAAGTTATGTTTTGTGTATATTTATGAAGGCTTTCCAATATGTCAGATTGGTGGGGCTGCTCAAACAAACCAAGCAATCCTTTAGTGCCAGTGTTCACACGTTCAAGAAGAATAAACCAACAAATGGCAGGCTTATTTACTCTGCATATTAAGCACTACAAAGTACTTTATCACAGTTAAAATGACATACATCCCCTTTAAACAAGTATGTCAGTGATGTGACAAAGGATAAGCATGTCAGAAGTCAAGCCATTCGTCTTTCGAGATTATTCGGGCAATTCCAAGATTAAAGCTACTGCAATGGTATTACCTGCCCTGGATCCAAATGGGATCCCAGTTAGTGGCTGTTTCTCTCTTCTGCTGCCTCTCCCTGACAGCCACTGACACACATAATGCTTAAAAAAAATTCCTGTGACAAATTGCTTGTCCAGATACGAACGATAGCATGAATCATAGCAGTCGTGGCTCAGAGGAACTCTGCCAAACCTATTTTTTTAGTCCTACTCTGTGTAAGTGCCTGGGCCTGCACACCACACTCAGCTGTGATGTCCTACAATAAGACGCTGAGTCAGGAGAAATCTCACACTTAAATTAATTTGTCATCTTCCGCTTAGAGTTTACACAGCGCTTCCTACTTTTCCAATCAATACGTACGATTATAAGCCCTTCTTTGCGTTCACCATAGATTTTTTTTCCTCAGTATCCTTTGTGTGTTAATTTCTCATGCTTTCTGGTTCTCTTCAATCATGTACTTCAAAAAGTTTAGTTTTCTGGCTGAAGGCAGACCTGCTCACTCTCAGTTTGTTCTTTTCCGCCGCTCATTTATCAGCTTGGCTCAATCTATCTTGCGTCAAGACAAGAAGAGTCATTTTGTAAAATAATGCGACTCGCACAAAGACGCCTCTGTAGCCACTGAATCAAAAATAGCAGCACTTCAACATTTTTAGTGGCATCCATCCATTCTGCGGAAAGCTTTTATAAAAGATCGCCTGTTTTGTTTAAAGATGGAAGCTCTTCAGCTTGAAGCCAACTTTGTATGAATTGGTGGCACCGGAGTGTTTCCATGGACACTAAAAGCATAGTTCCTTTATTGTAATATTACTGTTATTTGAAGTTTTTCTCATCTTTTGTATCACAATCGAGCAACATGGCTCTGACTGAGAAATTGCATGTTAAATACATAGCTGTTGTTTAAATGACCTCACCTTTGTGCTCCTGCAGGTTGGTGACATTGGAGAACAGCTCTGACATTACTCCTGAGCTTCTAAGAATCTTCCAGAATATGTCCGCCCTACTTGGTAAGTGCTTCCCTGTAGATGTAGTTTCCTTTAATTTCAGATCAAGCTCAGTGGTCAGTGCCATTTTACCTGTCAACTCAATGTAAGTTAAGCTGATTACATCCTTTCAATTAAATTCTGTTGGCTGAATTTTTGAGTTGACCTCAATCCATTAATGCAGTGTTTCTCAATCTGTTCAGACCAAGTATAGTACCACCTTCCATCAGACCAGAATGTTCTAGTTCTACCTACAGTAATTTTGCCTTTTAGTTTTGAAGTCTTTCTTTCTTTAGTCTTGCATGCACACGCTGAATGACTTTTGCTGATCTGTGGAAAGCCCCTATAATAAAACAGATAAATACTGCAGTAAAAACATTTAGAAAGGATTACAGTGTAGTTGTAGGTGTTCATCTGCAAATTTTGCGTTCTAGTTTGAATTTGTTAATACTTACCTACATTGTAAAACTTGTTGTTAAACTTTGGTCTTTGTAGAAGAGCTTAGAGTTGCACTGTCATACTTGTTACGTTGTGCTGATCCAGAGTTTCTTAGTCAAACACAAGTTACTATTAAGTCTTGACAGTTTTTCACTTGATTGAACATCTAGATTATTGCTTTGTATGCAAACAGAATATCTTACTTTTTTGTCGATCTCCATTTTTTTTAAAAATAAATGAAAGTAATGAGATTGTCCTGCACCTAACACCTATTCACATCCCCATTGCAGAAAAATGAATATAAGTTATGCTTTGGAGTCTCTTTTAGTCACAAAGCTGTATTTAAAATCTATATACATCATGAATATATCTGCCAAATGTATGTATATAAATGTATATTCTTAGCAGAATAACTGCATAGAAGGCACAGTCAGATGATTCTTTTAATGGTCGTCTTTAATCAGTGTAAATATTATTGTGGTTGTAACTGAACCTTTTCATCAATATGAATACAATGTTTTTTAATGAGGAGATAAAATGCCTAAAAATAGGCATTTTAACTCCTCAGTGGTTGTAATAGCATAAGATAATTAACAGAATGATTGGCTCACTGTAATTACGTTTGCTTGCATCACTGCCCCAGAACTCTAAGAAATGTCACACAGAAGTATTAGCTTGAAGTTAGCATTCACACCTATCGGTACAAGCGTAAGGCCAGCACCTCACATGACCTCAGATAGTGGGACAATCTGTGTAACCATCTGAGCCAAGGGATAGCAGGGGGGCAGCGCGAGGGAAAGAAACGATAGGAAAAAAGTGTTTCATTAAAGCGTCTGCCGGCACATTGAAATGCAAAGGAGTCGACTGATTGAAGCGATTTTTCCATTTGCATGATCATTTCGTCTTTGCTTGCCTCTTTCAGGTGCCGATAATATTAGCACGAGGGCCTGTTAAGACTCTTTTTTTCATTAAGTCTTTTTCATTAATTCTCCAGGCAGCTAGTTAAGTAAAATGAAATTTCTCTTCATCAAATGGATTGAGGGTGACCTTTGACCTGGAACGAGTCTGTATCGTCTGGGGATCCCCAAAGTACATTTACATTGACACATTTGGCAGACATTTATATCCAAAACCAAGTTTCATTGCTCTCAAGATGTACATATTTTAATCAGTTAATGGATTCCCTGCGAATTAAACCCATGTTCCTGGTGTTCTAGTGCTCCAGCTCTACAGGAACACAGCTGGTACCGGTCTCTTAGTTTTAAGTGAAGGTAAACAGGTTGGGCAGAAAAATAAATGTCAAAATATAGCTTATGTGAAGACTATGTACGAAGCCAGACTTTAAGGGCACACATCAGGAATTGTTTGCAGTAATTAGTGGGTTTATAAAGTGACAGGCTCGTGACAAATGCATGCCTGAGTTTCAGTTTTGCAGTAGTAGGACTGCCTGAGTAGGCGTAAACAACACAATGTGCTTTGAGCTTTAGGTCCCAGAGAGCAGGAGCCTCGGCATCATCTCAGTGACTGTTGTGCTATCTCAGATTCTACAGAAGCAGTACATGTTTTCACATTTCCTGATATGGCAAGCTGGGGGAGAGCGTAAACACGATAACTTCCTGAGACAGAAAGTAAAAAGAATGAAAAAGTTTCAGGTTGTCGCCTGCAGCCAGCGCTCTCCCGAACGCAGCGCACCGTTCGGGCGGCTTCAGGGCTCCTCGTCTGACTGGATAATGAAATCTCATCATCTGTTGTAGCTCTGTGTTCTTAGCAGTATTCGAGGGGAGCAGATCCCTCACTGTGCGTCAAACAGCTCACTTTCCTCCTCTCTCACTGCTCACAGCTCTTCACCTGCTGGGGTCTGGGATGAGAAGCTTCTGGAACAGACCTCCTGCTGGCTACACTACTGACTCTACTGTGTGTGTGTGTGTGTGTGTGTGTGTGTGCATGCAGAGATGGTTTAGTTTGCTTTTGCAGTGACTTCGTATTACAGTGGAGTGACATTAATGGTACATGTAACTTTTAAATGTGGTAATTCGCTCATCTTTGTAATTGTTCACTGCGGCAGTGCAGGGCAAACTAGTTTGAAAATGAAAATATTGCAAACCAAGCTTCAAGATTTTTATTACATTTAGTAATATAGTAGACATTTCTATCCAAAACGTTTTACAAATTTGTCAAACAAGGGCTTCTATATTTAGTCTCTTAATTGGTCACAAATAGTTTAATATTTGGTTAGCTACTCACTTATCACAACTGTACTGTCTGCTGAAATTGTCTGCTATTTGATTAACCATCAAAGAACAGGTTGTGGAAATGGGGCAAGATTGGTATGAACACACATTTAATGTTAATTTGTGTGTAATGAACTATGAATAGCACCACACAGTAGCTGTACAGATTTATTTTGTGTGTACCAGTCCTGCAAAGTAACAGGAGATCAAAGACTTTTCAGTAGCTCACATGGGGTTAGAGCTTATAATGGAAATATTGACACTTGGCTTAATAAGGTTTTCAGAAATGTAATGAACTTCTCAGTTTGTGGCTGCAGAGGTTCATTAGTGGTGTAAAAAGTCACGTCACAACGCACAGTCTCGCACTTACACACAGGAAATCCCATAATAAATAGACTTAAGGGTTTTGAGATTTGCCTTTTTTAAAGGCCAGATCGTTTGCAGAAGTTTTAATAACCCAAGGAAATTTCGTACCAGTTTGCGTGGATACACATTCGATAACAACAGCGAATTTCTCAAATGTCATCGAATCAATGTCTATTTGCCGTGTTTACAAGTGTTCCCAGTGTAAAGAAAAGTCCTGCTTTGCTTAAATATGCTTTTTTTGTGAGCTATTTCAGATTGCAGATGGATTGATCGATCCTGACAGCTCTGGAAATGTCTCTTCCTCCACCCACAGTTTTATCAAACCCTACAGTAGAAACAGTCACCAGATGATCATTTTGTGTTGACCCCGGCAGCAAAAGCCCACAGATTGTTTTCCCAAACCCAACGTGCCGTTTCCGCCTAGACGTTCCTTCAAGACTTGGACTGATTTGCAGCTGTGGAGAAATGTTTTTTTTTTGGCTGCCACA
This sequence comes from Ambastaia sidthimunki, assembly GCA_036877625.1. Lineage (NCBI taxonomy): Eukaryota > Metazoa > Chordata > Actinopteri > Cypriniformes > Botiidae > Ambastaia > Ambastaia sidthimunki. Next base: position 10,693 of record JAZGTK010002976.1, on the reverse strand, counting down.
TCTCAAACTATGACCGCACAGTTCTTTCTTATTTATTGATGTTTATTAATTCATAGACAGAAATGATGCCTGCTCATCCTGACACTCTGAAGCCCTATTCATGCGGTTTGTCTGGGTTTCATCTTATCACAGGACGTTTCATTTGCTCCTCAGATCACTTTTTGTTGAATCGGATGACACTTTAATGAAAGAGGGTCTGGGTGCTCACTCTGTTAGCTGTATTTATTGGCCATGTCAGGAAGTCAGAGCCACAAACCTTTAGCAAAGATCAGTGCCCATGAGAGTTGTGTTAGACATGGAGCATCATCTGTATTTCATAACAAGCTTTGCTTTCTTTATGGAGTAAACTTTTAGAAGCACTTCTTAAGAGGTTGTTGCAAAGTTTGCAAAAGCACTGGTTATTTAAACACAAGACAGTGTTGGTTGCCAGAGACAGCGGTCAAATGTAATGTTCAGTGGTTATTATACAGAGATATTTGTTCATAGTTTGCAGCAATTAATATACAGTGAGGAGACGTTTTACTGAATAGGAAATTAATGTGTACCTGTAGATTGTTCGGCAGAGCATTGTGGTTTTGCTGCTAAGGTTGTGGGTTTGATACCCAGGGAACATGTTTACTGAAAATCTATAACTTGAAAGTACTGTAAGCCTGTCAAATGCGTGCATGTAAATGTGATATATATATAATACTTGTTACAAACTGACTTAAAGTTAAAAGAAAAAGTTAGTCTTTCCTGGTTGTGACTCTCAGCAGGTCTTAGTGAGCTTAACAGGCTTCTGAATGAGTCACAGTAGTACTAATGAATTAATATGTACATTTGAAGACATGTCTTTTATTTTGAATGTCTGTTCAAAACAATAGTGTGGACAGAGAGAAGACTGTCTATAGTCATAAGAACAATGATGGAGATATTTGAAAATCTATAAATGAGGTGAGTATTATGGATTGCCTACAAGAAAAAACCTTTAGAAACATTTTCTTTGTCTTCCATGTCAATTATTTGGACAGGCGGAATTCAGAAAGAGAGCAAAAACTAAACTTTTTTACACCTTTTAACCTGAAATAAAAGGCAGTAAAAACATCTTTGATTTTGACACCATATGCTGTGGGAGAAATACTTAATAGTGCTGCCAAGGAAACGGGCGAGACACAGTCACGCTGTTCATACATATTAAAATGACGTTTATTTACATAATTTCCTGTACAAAAGAAGTTTCTGCACCCAGGTGAAGCTCCTCAAGGGTACATCTAATTTTGTAGCTAAATGAATGCCGCATTATCATTTCTGCTTATTTCTGCATTATCATCAAAGCCTTTGGGAGCCATTTTAAACAGAATTATTTCAACATAGATGGCAAAAAGTTTTTCAGGTAGATTGTTTTGTATTTCTTTTAGTATCTCATAATTGTGGCTTTATATATATACTGTAAGGCTTTCGGGAACCTAAAGCTTGTTTTTTTGCTTGTAGTGTGTTTTGTTGGCAAGGTTTCATATTGTTTTCGTAATATGTGTACAGTAATGTACAATATTGTGTGTTCTTTGGCTGAAGCTATATCTTGGTGGTTTGGTGACCTTTCAGCCTTTCAGAATCATTTAATGACCGAAATCTATTGAGGCTTGAGTTGGTACTCACAGATATATATTACTGCCTTTATTTAATGTCACTAAAAGAATTGGTAGCTGTACAAGATTTATAGAATTCCATTTATCATTTTCACATCTAGATTCATTAGAAATGCCCCTCACACATCTGTCCAGCTGACAGGTTTCTTTATTTTTGCCTCTGGGCTGGTTGAGTTTGACCATTTGCCGTCTGCATTCTTGAACAGTTCTGAAGGTCTCGCATCACCTCCTGATGTTTTAATGGAGCAAGAAACAATGGCTGAATATAAAAAGGAAATTTACATGAGGGAAGAAAATTACAACATTTGTTTTTTGTTTCCAACCGTGAAGATGCAAGAACTTGAATCTGTTCGGTTCTGAAGGACCCTCACTGTCCGAACATATTTTAACAGACTCATATCTTCATAAATAAGCTCTGATTAATAACTGATTAATATCCTGTTTATCAAGATGAGCTTGGACTTTGTATTACAGTTAGTTTGAATTATACATTTTTTAGCATTTATTTCATTTTCACATGATTTCCCACTAACAAAACAAGCTCTCAAATTCAGTTTATTTTCTGGTACGTATCTACTCCGGTATCTTGAAATTGTTTACAACTTTCCTTTTAAAAATGTTCCTATATGAAAATTTGCTTGTGTTTTCCTTTTTAGTAAGTCGTCTGCATAAATGTATGTGCAAAATGATTACATGTAAACTCATTGCTGTGTCTGTCCACTCACATTAAATGTTTCTTACTAGTTTTCTTACAGTTTCTTTAGGATTTAAATTACTTTAAAATTGGAGTTACTCATGCATAATTATTAAATGCTGTTTAATCGTCATTGACACGCATATAACAGACACGAAGTGAAGAAAATAGATTCCAAATAGCTTTATAGCAGCATGTTTATTCAGGTTTTAATAGACTGGTCATTATATTCTCAGAGGGAGCTGGTTCAGTCAAAGCAGGATTAGCTCATAACTCACACTGACTGCATTAGTGCAAGAATTCCCAGCTAATTATGTTCAAACACTGATTTGAACACAAGCTCCACCAATATTCATTTTACAGTTCCCCATGGCATCAGTAATAGATTTTAAAAAAGAACGTAGCACATTGTTCTTTGAAAAAAAAACGTTATGGTTTTCAGCTTGTTTTTGTGGGCCTCCAAGGCACCTTAATAAACTATGGAAACGAGTGCTAATATGATGATTGTGTTTGTCTGTTAGCGGTTTTATTCACGAGTTTTGTTGTTATGGCTTTATTGACGTCATGTTGATGGAAATGGCAACGTCAGTCACTCCGCGTACATGCATCAGACTGGAACATCCTTTAAACCCAACTTTACCACAGCCTGATAAATCTCAGCTAGAGCAATTCCTCTCCATGTCTTTATTCTGTCTATTATTTCAAATTATGTCTGTATGTAAACACGCTTATGATGCTCAAGAGCGCCATCGTACTGCTGATGACATAAATATTCATGGGGTGCATGAGACGTGTGAAATTAAGTTGTTTCGTACATCATCATCGTTAACTGCTGGCGAATCACGGATAAGGAAAAGCAGGGGGACCTTGTGTGACCGTCTCTTTCATTTATTTATTGTGAAATGGGAACCATTTTAATTTTATTCAAGTGATGTGAACTTGAGTGGTCTGCACACTGTGTTCTTGAGGGTGTCATGAAAAACGAGAGTGAAGTGCTCTTGTATGTAAAACTGACCACTTGACACCATTGAGCAAATCACATTTCAGAAAAACAGGCTTTATCAGAATAGTGTCGGTCTGTTAAGGCTGATTCAGTGCAGCTTTCATAGTCAGAATGAGTTAGTTTGAGTCTTTGTCCTTTATTCTCTCCAGACTTGCTTGTTGTGCTGGACCTCCTTATAATATAATTTACTGTTCCGGTTAAAGTGCAGGTTTCTCAGCAGTGTTACTTTTCCCACTTTTGTCTTTCCCACAGCTACAAATATATTGCAATTTTAATGATTACATTAACTCATTAATACAGTGGCTTGTAGACTGACCAACAGAGTCTAGAAAACAGAGTAATAGAAAATATTATATATTGAACTTGGACTGTAATGTAGGATTAAGGAAATATGAAGAACTTTTAATAAAAATGTTATGCACAGTAGAACATAATGGTATATGTGTCAATGTTATATTGCCCATTCATTTTTCTTGGCCTTTCTTTTGAGTATAATATTAAAATAATTTTTTATTAATTTTAAAATAAGAGTGATCGTAAAAAATGCGTTGTATTTTTACATAGTACTGCTAAACAGATGTTTACATTAAATTACTGAATTTACAAAATATCCCAGTTTAAAAGTTCACATATTTTTGATTCTTAAAACTGTGCGGTTTTGCCAGTTTGATCAATGGCTGTTTTAATGTTTTGTGATAATTGTTCATGAGTCCCTTGTTTGTCTTTAGCCGTTAAACTGCCCACTGTTTTATTATAAACGTTTTGCAGTTTCTGCAAGAGGTATGTATACTTATAATATTACACTTAGAGTTGTGGTTATATACTAAAGTCATATTGTCGGATTCAAATGTGAAGGGTGAAGTTTTTCTCAGCCTAATTTGCCAGCTTAACGTCCAGACCTGTTTGTAAAACGATTGAAAAGAGTCATTATTTCTGTTCTTTACTATTTGGTGATGTTATTTGGTGCAGCTTTAAGGGCTGATATTAGCATTGGGGGCATCAGTTTTGGCCCATAACAACATTTCCTTTTTTCAAAATAGACACTTGACCTTGTGTATTTGGTGACGTGTGTATTTTTCTGTCCATCCAGCTGTCAAAAGAGCTTGTGGTGTTTGTGTTTAAACTTAACCAGCTCGGCTCAGAAAAGCAATTTTATCTTCAGATCGTCACCGGGGATGGCAGAAATAGTGTGTGTGTGTCACTAAGGGCTTGTGCTGAATGGGGACCTTCTTGACCTTTGAAAAATAAAAAAGTGCTGCAGTTTCAGGCGCTATTGAAGCTGTGATTCTGCCATCTCTCATTACTGTTAACAGTGTAAGGGTCACCCACACTAAAGCCCTTGAAATTCTCCCCAAATCCTGTTCAGCCTTTGAGACATTTTGCACCATTTTGTAGCCCAGGTCACCATAGCTGCGTGCAAGGTCATCTCCAAAGGGAAGCCGGGACAGTGGGCTTTCAGTGCCCTGATTCTCCCAGTATATAAATGAATTACTCATGAAAGTCCACTGTGCAATAATCATATTAGAACAATCTGTTTTAGTTAAGCAAAAGGCCACAGTTTAATTTAAGCTTAATAAGATCAGCCATAGCATCTAATTGAAAGAACTAAGTTCTTGGTGATTATTGGATTCCATAGCAACTGTAGCAATAAACAGAAGAATAAGTGGTAGATGAGTGACTGGCTCCTTGATTACAGCTGCTTTGTGGAAAACATATTAATTATTTGTTTTTGTGCCAATGTACAGCATATAACAGTAATTGTTAGTGTAATTGCTGAAAGGTTATTATCTTTCGAGTCACAGCAGAGAATAACCTTTATTTACTGTGTACGCTTCACTACCCATTCTCACAGGGAAAATAGAAACTGCGGGGGAGCAAAGAATCTATATCCTGATTCATAATTTGTTCTCAAATAATTCTTGATTGATCCACAAAATTTCATAATTGAAATTTTGAATAATTAACAGTAGTTTGTGCTACCGAAGAGCATACACAGAACCAGACAGATGCACCTGATACCAGGTTATTATACCCACAGTTTGGAATGGAATCATGACTCTGAATCAAAACCAAATTGATTTGTGATGTGCCCAAACGTTTCTGCCCCAGTTTAATTTGAAGCACTGGCTCAACCACAAACGCGATTCAGAGATTTGTGTAGATAATCTTTGACACTGCAGTTCTGTACTTTCACAGTGTTTCACAGTATCACAGTAGTTCTGGAAGAGTCAAGAGCGTCTGTGTCTGAAGATGTCTAGACTCCAGACTGCTGTGTTGTTAGGTGAAAATGCAGCCATTTCTCTGGCTTTTCACAAAGAGCTGCTGTCTCCTCCAACAGTGGAGTTCATGTTCTCCCCTGACTGTCATTTTTCTCTGAGATATTGCACGCTGATATTGCTTCACCTCAGAATCATTTTTATTTGGTTTCTGTATTTCAGAACTGAGCTCGGAGAATGTGAGAACTTGCTTTCAGATCATCAATGCCTACATTTATCTCTCGGCTACAGATTTCTTACAGGTAGGTGTAAAAAAACACTTCAAAAAAAGGAGTCTTTCAAAGAGCAAAGATGGAAATTTTGGTATTAATGAAGTTTGCTGTAACCTTACATGCACTTTCTTAAAAGATTAGGTGGCGGAAATTTAAAAAGATTAGTGTGAGATTTTTTTTTCGAATGTAGTGGATAAACAAAGGTTAAACGACTTCTGCTGGGTCAGTGCTTCAGTAACTTTTGAACTAGCCATACCACAGTGAGAAAAAAATTTCCTACCAGAAATGTCACTTTTAAGAGGAAAATGTTGAGGACTTCCTAAAGACAATTTATCACCAATGTCATTTTTGTGTAACAAACTAGTGCATGATACTCAGAGACATGGCAAAGTGACACCCACTCAAACAAAGTGAAATGATTTATAATTCACTTTTGTGTTTCAATAATTGTGATATTGTGATAAAGGAAACCAATTACCTACTTCATTATTGAGTCAATATATAACTACATATATAATGGAGGCATATAATGAACTGCATGACAGTAATACACTTTTACACCAGCACGTTTTATACCATTGTCCTCTCTGTCATCTCCAGAACTACGCTGAAGCTCTCTGCAGATCTTTCTGTGAACTTCTCAGAGACATCACCACCGAGGGACAAGTCCAGGTTCTGAAGGTATGACTCAGTCCCTCACGTTCTTTCGCAAATAGCCTGATCAATCTTTTCCAGTAAGGCTCTTTCCTGCCTGTATTCTTGACGTGCAGTTGTGAAATGAAGTACCCTGAGCCAGCTGTGTAATGACTGGAAAAATCATTCCTTAACTCTCTCTTTTTGCTTTGAATAGGCCACAGTTTGCTGTCTTTTTCATCTTAAATAAAGCCTTTCTCACTTATGGTTCGTGTAGCTTTGCACTCAAGTGCTTGGATCCAACAGAAGAGATTTGCTTTTTGACAGTGTCCTTCAGTGTTCAAACACTTCTCATTTTCAGACAATTTTAGCAACTTTCTGCTTTCATGAAATCATTAAAGTGTTACCATGCCACTATTTTAACATATTTTTCCACCAGTTCAATTAATTTGTTCAGCAATGTGTTGAATCAGGCTTTATAGCACAGATGTTTGTATTATGGGTTGGTGCGGCTGAAGGCTGACTGATGTGGGCTTCAAAGCGAGGGCTTCCTGTCCGCACTGCAGTGCAAGTCCTCTAGAGGTGGTGGGCACCGAATGCTGTCGAATTTCTGCCAATGTGCTGCCATTAGAGATAAAGCTTTTAGCCCAGGCCTCCAGCTGGTCCTTCATAGGTTAGCAGATGTTCGGTAGGGACCCCAAGCCAATTTTGTAGATAAAACACTGTGCCCCACCGAAAGAGCCAGAGTACGAGCAAAGTAACATTACTGGAGTTTTTGGATATGTTCATTTATATTAATGACATGCTGCGGTGGTTTTCTTTATTCTGAAATTCTTTAGCGCAAACTGTGAAACCATAAGGAACTAGTCAGTTTTTGGTTTCAGTCTTAAGTTGCTTCAAGTGCAGGTGTGTGTGTGTGTGTGTGTGCGTGCGTTTGTGTTTCTTCCTTTGTGCCAACAGGCAACATCTTTCCATGAGAGTGAAGGTAACCTAATTGGAAAAAACAAGCCCAAGGTTATCCGTGACACAACTGTACATAATTCTGACAGTTTTATAGAAAGCTGCGTTCGTTTCATGCCTTTTGATGCTGTGGAAAGTGCAAGATTGGAGCAAAGTAGAAAAAATTCAGTTGGGAAAAGCTATGCTGAGAAAAATCTACAGCGTTCTCGACATGCGTACAAAGATTGTTACTGAATCACCATCATACTGTGCAGTACCAGTTGTGGAATTCTTGTTTTGCTCCATTTAGTCTTATTTTTAATGAATCAGTTTAATTTACTGACTCTTTTGTAACAAAAGAGTGGCATAAGGTTGAGCAACAAATGACAATGTTTATTTTGTGGCGAACTTTTCCTCTATTGCTTGATCAGTTTTAATATGTAGTTTTCATTTCATAGTTGGCACGTATTAAACACGCTTTAGACCTCGGCACAGATCACTTCCGCCCCTCTGCGTCTCTCTGTACTTACAAACTATTCATAATGCATTAAAAGTGTGTGTAGCCGGTGAACCTCTGACATGTGGGTAGACATTCTATTAACCTTGCAGAGTATTCCCTGCCTCCTTACATCACAGGTACCGTGTTCATGTAAATCACAGAGTCCAAGGACAGAAGCTTTGTAACTCACTAATTAACTTGTTAATTTAAATCAGCTGTATCCGGAGGCGTTGCTTTATTGACATATTTAATTAACGCAGACAGAAGGACCATCTTCTGTAAATCTGTTTAGAAGGATGTCACTCGAGGCAGATTTAAAGACGGCAGTTTTGCTGTCGTACGATGTGCGTGAATCACAACCGTTTCGGTTAGTCTTTTCATGACAGAAATCACATTTGTTAAGTGGAACTAATCTTAAGGTACTTCTGTTAACAGCGTTTTAATATCGGATGCAAGAATCATCAGATTTAAAGAAATGCACCTTAATCTTGGATTTTGTGTCAGGTGTGGCTGGAATTTTTTGAATACTGGTGATACATTTACTATTAAATTGTTTTTGGAGCAATACGTGGCATATGTGGGTTAACACTGTGCTTGTTAATAGATTTTGTTTGTTGTTAAACTATGTCACAAAACTGTGAAAGGATTTTTCTGTATTTTAGTTCTTATATTTTACAGTGGTAACAATAGGTATTAAATTCTGGTACATTTCTGAGCAAATACATACCAAGATATGTCTCAAATATTGCCAGAAGGCTGAAATGTATAAACATCAGTTATATAAACAATTTTAAACAGTTTCTTGGCTTTATTTCCCATTCCTACTGGTTTTCGTGCAGGACTTCAGTGAGGTTTTGTAAAGTGTTTGGTTTCCTATCCATCCTGGCCAGGACCTCCGTAGGGAAACATGTTGTCGTTTGTGATTGATTTGAGGAGCAAACTATGCATTTGGAGCAAGTACAGCTATGAGCCTGTGGGACTGACTTTGGATGTAGCACATCTGACCACCAAGATGTGTCAGGCTGTCAGTGTCCTTCTCCTCTATTGTTCCAGTTACTCTAGTAGTTCCAGTGTGGCCTTTCCCAGATGAAGTCTGCACATGCTCAGTGCACATTGGAGGCAGCGTGTAAGGGAAAGCAAAATAAAAGCTAAACTCAAAACACTGATGTGTCCAAACATGTATTGAGGCCAAAGGATTTTAACAATTGTTTTCCTCCCCCCACACTTGAAAGTGATTTTAGAGGCTTAATTCCCACAGCGGTTTGTGAATGTTTTGCCAGTTTCAGCTTTACGCTCAATCGTGGCTACAGTCCAGACACCAGAAGCATTTGTTTCTACATCTTGTTTCTAGATTACCCACTCGTAGTCACTTAAGAGAAGTTCTGCTCTTTGTGCCAGGCTGTGATGCATACAGACAGCTTAAAGGAAATGTTGAAAATTGTTGATCATCTTCAGGGACCCAATCATGCTGTGTGCTGTCAGGATGAGAATGGAATTGGAGGGTAATGGCTTTATTCTGCCTAGAGCTCTTCTCAAGCCAAGCCAGTTGTTCTGTAGGCTGACAAACAAATTCTTCTAACTGCAGTCTTTTCTGCACTTTCTGTGGAACAGTTCAATTTGAAAGTTAAGTGAGTTTCCTCAAAGGGAAAAGTTGGGTGGGATGTGGTGAGAGATGATGTAAAATTAATCAGTTTCCTGTTTTCCTGCTTTATTAAAAGTCCCTGCATGGTATTTTGTATTGAGTAAATGGTAAATAATCTATTGCTTTTGTGTATTTATTATGTATATTGGCAGATATAAATATAAACAACACTTGTCTTATTTAAGACATTTGCCTTATTGCCTTATTCTACATTTGTACTTTCTAAATTTACTGCAAATTCTGTTCTGTTGGTAGCCATGATTTCTGTGTGTAAAGGAAAACAACGTGAGATTTGAATGCAAGGACACACAGGCTTGGTTATGATTTCACACTCTGGATGAACAGTGAACATCTAACCCAACTTTTAACTGAGCGTTCAAAACACCACCAGCTACTGCCCAGACGATTACAGGCTTTTTAACACGGTTCAGCTACTGTTTATCACTGCTTCCTCCAGCCCTGCTCTCCGGTCCCATATACTATACCTGCTTTCCACAGTGTTGACCACTGCAGATCTCAACCATTTTAACCAAACTCAACCAAAACTGCTTCATTTTCAGATGCTCTCTAGTACTTTAAACTATTAAGCTAAAGTGTATTTTTTTTATCAAATATTAAAATGAAAGAGCTTTTATAAATGTTAACTGATGTGATTTTATTTATTTTTTGTTTTATTAATATTATTATTATGAAGTTCTTATACTCATAATAGAGAATAGCCATTAATGCTAATGGCATTAAAGACTAAATAAATAAATAAAGCTATTGACCTTTCAAATTGTACTCATGCTCCCTTGTTTCTATTATYAATAACATGACCACTATTTTGTTTTCCCTCGTCTCCTGCAGGTTGTTGAAAATGCCATTAAAGTCAGTCCTATGTTGGGCTCCCATATGTTTCAGCCTCTGCTTCCATCTGTGATTCGAGGGATTGTTGAAGGCGAAGTAAGTCTGAATGCTATATGGTCCTATAGTATAGACCTGTTACACTAACCTAATTTCAGTGAAATGCTTACAAATGCGTGTGTGTTTGACTGCAGAGGTATCCGGTGGTCATGTCTACATATCTGGGGGTGACGGGTCGCATACTCCTGCAGAATTCTGCCTTTTTCACTTCACTTCTCACACAGATGGCTGCAGAATTCAACCAGGAGGTGAGGATGACTATTA
>JAZGTK010002975.1:0-29129 GCA_036877625.1 Ambastaia sidthimunki | reverse complement strand
TGAAGCCATTAAATATCAGATAAACAGAACAGTGAAAAACGCTATGGTCACCATTAGATTTTAGCAATGGTATAATCAGTCTCTTCATTAGAATACAACCAGAATACACAGGAAATGTGTATGCTAAAAAAAAACTAAAAAAAACTAAAAATACAAAAAACAGACTAAAGTGGCAATTATTTAGTACGAGTTCCCCTTACACTTAAGGAAATAACAGGAACAGCCTTTCTTAAACCTAAACTGAATGAAATCTCTAAATTTCTAATTCTAATCTAATGACTTCAGGATAGTCTCCACAAAGATGTGGTTAGTGCCAAAGTTAGTCACACTAAATGTTAACTTTTGCCTGAAGAAGCTATTTTTTGTTCCTGAAATGTATGTGTTCTTGTGTTCGTTTACATATTTCCTGTAGTCACCAAAAAATAAAACCAAAAAAAAAAAGGATGACCATTAAAACTTTGCTAAAACAACAAAGCTGGTGGCAGCATAACACTTTTGCACAGTACTGTGTATCCAAAGATGTCAGCAAACTCAAACCCACAAAATGACGGCCAGACAGAAAGCGGCTCAAAGTTCATCTGACTGGCTAACAGCAGCATCACAGGGTCACAGAGACGGGTGTAAGATATCTGTCAGATGAGTGAGAATTCTACAAGCAATTTGATTTACAAAAACTAGCTTTTCAAGATCTGCTGTTGTTTTATTTTATCAGATGACCCGGCGCTTGTCATTTTGTTTCTAGTTTTACTTCATGAAAATGAAGCACACCGGGTACACTACCAACATAAAAGGCCTTCAAGCTTTCTGATAAGGGATTATCACAGTTAGGGCAGAATGTTAAAAAAGCAGAGCAACAAAGATCAGTCAAAGCACCAATGAACAATGAGACAGAAACCGCTCCTGACAGGCCCGCGGCCCCCGGCAGCTTTCAGACATGAGGAGGTGGATATCTCTGCCCGTCATTAGATGTCTTCAGACTCTACTGCGAGTTCTGACACAGTAGGTGAGCTGTTCTCTAGTCAAAGAAAGCAACCGCTCGACACTTTTTACCTCAGATTCAACGACATTTCCAACCACAGTCAATCCGATGTCTTACATGTGCTAATCACTTGCTACATAAGCCACAGACAGCTACGTTTTGGGTCTGAGCCTTTTCAAGATCCTTATATATACCGATAATATTTCAATGACATACTGTATAATCACCTTTGCCACCTGTTTCTGTATTCATCTTGTGTTTTATGTAAGAGATGAGTGTCTTATGACTGCTGTGAGGCTGTCTGCAGGACATTTAGTGATAAAAAAAACCACTAAAAAACTAATAAAAAACCTCACAGTGAATCTGACAGCTGGACCAGAGCCAGGCTGTGATAAACACCTGTCACAAGCAGTAATAAATGTGAGCTACACTGACAGTATGAGAGAGAGAGAGAGAGAGAGAGAGAGAGTGGGTAAGAGAGGGAGGAACAGAGAGGAGGGAGATGGAGGGATAAAAACAGAGAGGGTGATGGAAAGATGGAAAGAAACAGAGAGAAAGAAAGAGGGGATGGAGACCCCCTGAGAGAAATGAGGCAATGCTGAAGGGCTACCTTTCAATTTAGACAAAGAGCTGCTGGGCTTGGAATATATTTATAGGTTTTTAGTGTCCAAACAGCCTGTGGAGGGTCTGACTGGTGTGTGATAGCAGAGAGAACCATCAGCACAGAGTACAAGAGAAGCTGGACCACAACTGACACTGTGATTGCTGTCTGTGATTCGTGAGTATTCATCATGTCTCAATTACACAATCTTGCTTGCAGACCTCTTTAAATATTTACTCAGAGCATCTCGCATCATTCCCAGTTTCCCTTCACTGTCCCTGCACGTCTTTATTTAGCCGGAATGAAGGAGTTTTCAGCACTGTGTTGTTAGGACAATAATAATGAGAGTGTGTTACAGCACAGAGGCTGAAGGTCCTGAACTCTGCGTCTGTAACTATGACAACAATTTAACAAACCTTTGCATGATTTGTTCAACCAGAAATGAAAATTTGCACCTTTCTTTAGTGAAAACACATTTTGAAGACTATACTAGCCACTCTTTGTCCGTGTTACGATCAGATGAAACGCTGAACTCAAAAAATACAGAAAACTAAACACCATTGCAGCAGTCCATATACATTCTGTATCTATTTAATGAAACACTGAATACATCCCTGATACACAGCGTCCAAAACGCAGTTCAAGAATAAAAGAGCATGTTTAAAGACTCGAGGGGGTATTTTGCTAAAAATGAATAAACAGGCTAACATTGCTGTTTATTTGCACACACTGCAGGTGTTGATACAGAATCCCACTTGCTGAAGGAATTATGCAAACAAGCCAGAAAAATGAATGCTAAAATAACACATACAAAAATGACAGGATATTGGATTTGCTTCTGTCTGCTGCTGTATGAACAGGAGTAATCCAGAGTCATTCCTGTTAGCAAATACGTCTGACAACCGCAAACACTTCTTGTGTGAACACAGTCATAGTTTAATCAGCGTTTGCATTGTGTAGTTTGCAGACAATGATATAGAAAGACAATGGCCTGCTGTCTGATGTCTAATTTTCAGTCCAGGCCTGAAATTTGATCTTAATGTTTGAATATCCGGTAGAGCGAGATAAAAAGACCGAGTATGAAATCTACAGCAGTGGCCAGAATTAAAAATCAATGAAGAGTACGAGCCAAACAACACTTCCAGGTTAACAGATGAGTTTATCTCCAGCGAATGAATGGATTCTCATCAGATGTTTCCGATGGTTGAGCTGTGCTAAACACCTTCATTCAGGGCTGCTGACACACTCAACAAGTGCAACACTGTGTCATTGTGGAGGGGTCACGAAAACACAACACAACTGAAACCAGACCACCATAAGAGCAGCATGAGGGGGGTCACAAAAACAAAATTTCTAAATAAGCAACAGCTTTGATAATGAGGGCCAATTTGACAGTTCAGTACTCACAAAATCATCACCCGGAATCACCCGGAAACAGAAGAGATCCCTCTCACACAGACAAAAATGCACAGGTGATACATCTATAACCAATCATATTGTGATTATTTTAATGTGCTTTAAATATGGCAATTTGGTTTCCATACAGTTAGACTGAGAATGTTAAAACATTTAATAGTGTTTCTATTCAAACCATTAGTACAGAAATGTCTGTGTAGTTAAGAAGTTCAAATAAGTTCTTTTGAACAGTCTGGTTTAATAAATTGAATTTCAAGGATTTCTTTGTGTCATCAAATTTACATTAACAAGCTTTAAACATTCTAGCCAAATATATATGTAGGTTAAAACTGCTATTTATTACAATGTTTTTATTGGTGCAAACAAATGATGACTTTAAACTATTCTTTCTTGTGTTTATTTAAAAAACTGTGTGGAAAACCTTAATTGCTTCAATTATTTTTAACTACAAGCACATCGCCAACACACACACACACACTCCGGCAATCAACACAGCCATACAGACATAACGCACCCCAAAGTGTGTCAAAGCCACTTACTTTCCCAAAACGCACACACAAACAGACGCATTGGTTATTAAGAGCCTTAGGGGAATTATTTACAACTCAAACATGTTACGTTGGCACAAATGTGACAATTTAAACAGCCAGCAGAGGTTGAAGCTACACTGTGGTCATTGTTTATTTAAACAAATGTGTCTCATCTCTCCACGAGCAGCTAGGCAGGAATGATGGAGGCAGATCATTTTTTACTTTCTTTTTGCTCAAGTCAGCTCTTGGACGCAGGCCTTCAACTGTACTCATCGTTCATCTGTACAGGCTATTTCATTTTTACTCTTTATTTTTATGAAGACATGCAAATTCGTGGCGGGAGAAGTCAGCCTTCCGCTCCACGACATGAATTTTAATAGATTGTTTAAACAGTCACGCAGCGCTCTCCACGCCGCTGGTAAAGATCCGCTTCTTGAGAGGATTCTGGCTGTAAATCACAGTGACAGAAATTTCAGAGAAACGGACGGCACCTGAAAACTAAAACACTTTCAGCGCTTCCCCGGATAAATACATCAGCGTAACCATTTTCCCCTTTAGTCCCGCTGGAACACGCTAAACAGTTATTACACCAACGGCGTGAAACCAGCGACAAAAGCGTCCACACCACTGCCATATCATCTGTGAGCAAGTGAAGCTAACACAAACATTAGAGACTTATCACTAGAAGATATTGCACTGACAAATGAAAAACTGTCATTGCTCGCTCACACCCTTATGTCGTGTTCACTCATTTTATCATACAACACAAAAGAGGATTCTGGTCCTTGCGTGTACTGCTGCCTCAAGATTATGAGCGCATGACCATTTCATTTACGTCTGTTCCTCACACACGCTTATCGTATGATTTCAAAGATCTGAGATATAATCAAATATATTTCTTGGTCACAATGAGCTGTTGTTACACCATTGACACCTGCTGTAACGACTCCTCAATTTTCACATTTTGCATTTCACAGATAAAAATAACAGTGTATGGATTTAAAATGGCAGAATTTTCATAGCTGGATGAACTATCCTTTTAATGCAATACACCCAAAACAACCAAAAAACCCAGAACCATATAAAGCCATACAAAAAAACAGACCAGGGTGCTCAGCACTGTTCACAATGAGATGTTGTGCATCATCAACACATCAGTTTAATGTCAGTCTCCAGCAGGCAGCGATAATGATGAACGTTACTGGATAAACATCTCGGCCTGCTGAACTGCGTGGCTGCGCACATCACACCACGAAAAGCCACCAAACCTCTGCATTACCAATTACCATCATCAGCGTCTTTAGCTCGCGGCTCAAAGCTGCTGAACTGATCTCACGGCTGGCAGAGCAAACGCTGCGCCGCAGCCTCGCAACACAGCTTGCAGGTTTCTGTTCTGATCACCTGCACCGGCCCTCTGAGATCAAACAGTGTTATTGTGTAAAGAGCAGATTTGCGTGCATGCAAATATTGTGTCACTAGTGCATGACCTGTCAGCTGAGCTGGGATCAGCTGTTAGAGGTCTTTATGAATTTACATGGATGAAATGAATGCGTTGTATTCAATGCCAGCTTTAGGCCACTGTGTTCAGCTTTATCTGATGTTGGTAACTGAGGCACTCGAACCTTCTCCTTGACTGTAAACTCATGAAAAACAACAAGGCCAGAAGCATTTCTTTCACCGCGGGTGCTGGATGATTTGAAAGGTTTAGATTCCTCTCATATCCTCCATTTACAGAAGCATTATATGACAAACACAGAAATATGAGACCCATAAATGCAATCTAATGCTTTCAAAGAACCTCAGATCTGAATCAAAACCTCAGAACCGCGTCCAGGTCACAACTCACCCAAAACTGCATTTGCACAGAAAAATGCATCTTTGCACGGCAATAATGAAGCTAATTTTACAACCATTACAATTTTTACATTGTTAAAATTAACTAGATTTTTCCTCCAAATTCCTACAAAGGTGTTTTTGTAATTCTATTATTTTTAATGCTGATTATTATCATTATGTAATCTACTGTTTTAAATAATTGTATTTAAATCATTGTACCTAGGAAACAGGAATGAAAACACTTCACAATTCTTCATGCAAAACATTTTTTCATTTAGTGAAATGAAACCTGCACAAGTTTATGACAAGTTCTGTAAGATTAACTCTTATACATGACATAACATGCATAAAACTAAAATATATATACACTGAACACTGTCCATATCACAGAAAGCCAAAACAAACAGTTCAAGACCAACTCACCTAATCAAATACTTTAAAAAACACCCGGAAACATTCAAACAAAACTGTGGTCCTCTAAAACAAACACACACAAACACATAGACAAGAGGTGCAGAGGGAATTTTAAAAGCTCCCTCATCTTGTTCAGGCGTCTGGAGGTCAGCTCATTAAAACAGATGGACGTTCAGCAGTAAGTTCAGCATGAGGATGAGAAATCAAAGCCATATGCTTAGAAGCAGCATCTGCTGTATTATTAAAAACACAACAGCACCAGAACACGAGAACATCAATAACAATAATGCCTCCAGAGAAAAAACACTACCCTTCCTAAATCTTTGAAGCCAAAGAGCCAAATGCCACAGCCTTCAACCAGTCCATCACTTTCACTTTAGAAAACAGCAGTTTGTGCTAATGTCTTTCACAGCGTCCCATTTTTAAGCATCTTGTAACAGAATTAAATGCAACAATGCGCATGAAACGTACCTGCAGTTGGGCGGCGGGTCCAGAGTGATTTCTGCGAGCTCTTTCTGGATTCTAAGAGAGGGAAGTGAAGAGGAAAGAGAGAGAGAGAGAGAGAGAGAGAGAGAGAGAAAGAGAGAGAGAGAAAAGATTGAGAAAGCTGAGAATTGCGAGCAGTCAGGGAATTACACTGCCCTCTACCTCAGCTGCGTTTACTGCACGGCTGCCTCTGCCTTCAGCGCAGCTAACATGGCTGCTTCCTCTTTGTTCTCAGAGGCATAACCTGAATCCCAAAACAGGAAAACTTTACAGTGCCTGTTTCTGCCTCTCTTTCCATCTCCAGCTCAGCGCTCAGCACGCTCCCCCTGCCCCCAACCTGCTCCTCATCCACTGGTTTAAGTCACTTTAAGCATTAAAGATTTTCTTTTAAAGCTTATATGCAAATAAGGTAGAGGAAGGGGTGTGTGCTTGAGCATATTTGACAAGAGCTTCGTAACACAGCTCAGTTGCTGTTACAAATGCATTATCAACAGCGTGTAAGAGAGCCAGGGCAGGATTTGACACTTTCTAAGAATAAGTGTTTTATTTTTGTTTTGATTGGTCAATTCCACTCACATAAAGAGTCCGAACAGTTTTAATGGCCACTGTTGAGAGAGACTGATTGGTTTGTGCTTGTTTTCAGCATTAAATCGAACGCTCTGTTAAATTAAAACTAACCTGGTTAAAACTGTGAAGCGTACGTATCTGATAAGTGAGATCTTATTTTCACTTCTCTCGTTCTGCATAAAAACTTCATGCAGAAGTTCTACAGCAGTTTCTTTCCCAAATCTCAGCTGAAATATTGTCAGATAAAGACTGTGTGTGACTACATGAATTTAAAGATGAACTGAACACACATCAAAAGGGTTTCTTTATCTATGCAGTCAAGCAATGATCTTAGCTTTGTGTGTTTTTATACAGACCACAAATGTCAAAACTCTTCATGGTCACATCACAAAAATTAACCCAAAGCGTAAAAGAATTAATAAAAAGCTGTTTAAAGTGATGGAAAATGTGTCTTTAAACCATTTAGGCTGCTAAATCAGTGTCAAAGAACATTTCATCTTTGAAGTAAACTGTGTTCAAACATCTCTATCACATTTACCTCTTTGCACTGGAGGATAACTTGGCTGTTGTTTTGCTGGACAGTTTTGTGGATTTCTTCTGCTGCTGTGGAGGTGTGGATTGTTTTCGCTCCTCTTGTTCCTCTGGTTCTGGCACCGGAGGATCTCTCTGATCCGCATCAGAACTCCCACTGCTGGTGCTGGGACTTTCATCATCTGACCGTTGTCTTTCTCCAGACATTTTCCACCTTTGTAAAGTACAACAAGAAGTTCTGAATCGCTGAGATCACAGGATCATGCAAACAATAAGTCTCCAGGGGTTTAAGCAAATCAGAAATTTGCTCTGCGGTAACCCTAACCTCAGCCCTGGAACTCTAACCCTTCCCGAATACAAACAGAACCGGGTCACAATGGATAACATGCCGCTGCCAAGAGAGCAAGTGAACAAGAACGTGACACATCGCTCAACGCGTCTACAAAAGGAAACTTCATTTAGACCATCTGCACAATCGATCAAAACGAGCCCGTAACGTTTGGACTCGGGCGCAGGAAAACACCCACAATTGAAGGTCCGATCCAATTACATCAAACTGTTGTCATTCTGAAGGACAAGCGTCCACGTCTGTACACGATCAGCCTCATCTAACAACACACAGTCGCAAACTCAATCTATTCGCGGGCTCAGCCGATAGTGTTTGTAAATAGCGCGATCGGCAACATTGTTGCAACCTTTATGACGTTTCACTCTGATCGTCGATACATTGTAGCAGTTGATACAAGCAGCCGCGAACATCTCGCGTTCAAGAAACCCTCCGCGAAAACCGTTCTGAGTTTTTTCATCTAGCGCTTGTGTGAACGCGACTTGCGACTGAGCAGATGACACAAACCCGCGCAGGATCTGCTGCGAGAAGAAGGAGGAGGTTTCCAGAGCTGCGGAGCGCAGCAATAATCGCACCTACTCGCGGCGAGGGGCTCGTCAGCCAGGCTAAATAAAACATTTCACGTCCACCCCCTCCTTCACTTCAGCACAAGACGATATCACGACCGGATTGCGAGGTAAGAACGAGTCGTTTAAAGAAAGATTCAGTCCCGGTCGTATCTTTTTAAAATCCTTTGTAGGAGGCGAGAGGTTTGTTATGGTAGAGACACTCCAGTCTCAGCATGCTGTACCAACTGATGCGTGAAGTCAGTTTCGAGCTCCCTCCTCTTCAGCGACAGAGCAGAAAAACACACGGAAAAGACGATGTTACCCCGCCTAACCTGGACTCTACGAGACCCTTACAGCTTATTCTTTACCTTAGACGCGGTCCTGTCCTGATCTGCAGTGGTTAGGAGTGTTAAATATCCAGTTGAAATGGAGCCGGGAAGACGACGGTCTCCGGCCGAGCTGTGAACATTGGAGAGTAGGAAGGAGAGGAGGCGCTGCAGTTTGGGTCGGAACCGACAGGTGTCGCTGTACAGTGAGTAAACGAGAAGAAGCTCGATTCTCTGGGTCCACACTTACAGGCAAGCGGGAATGTCCTGTCACTTCTGCTGTCCACTACCCTGAATCATCCCACACAGCATTTAACCAGAGTTATATCTGAATACTTTAAATACTGGATTCCGTCCAACTGGGCTGGTTTAATTGGGGAGTATGAGAGGTGACGGGACAACCAGAGACAGTCGGGTTTCCTTCTGCTGTGGCGTCAGGAGGAAGTTTTGACATGTTGTTTGTTGAGGCTCCGTGGTGAAAGCAATCGGCTCTCGGAAACTTTGAGTGTGGGTGAGAAGTTTGGCTGGAATTTCAGTGCAGGTGGGAGTCCCTGTACTACCTTTTCCATAGACCGTAGTCTATATTTCTTAAAAGTATATATACTGCTTCAATTCTGTATTGTCTGTAGTACAGTATGTAGCAAACAGTACATATAGCTTTATAGTATATACTGCACGACGTTTCTGTAGTCTATAGGAGAGATGTTTTAAAGTGCATACTGTTTGCTTTCTGTAGTCTACAGAGACACTCACACTGCATACTCAGTTCAAGCACAAGTTAAAGTTGGAGGGTTTGAATGCTCATAGCTCTTATTCTGTTCAGCTGTATTGAAGACACTTGCCTGCAGGCAGTGGGCTGTGTCTTTATGTAATGAATGATCTGTCATGTTAAGAAACATGCTCACTTATTTCTCCTACTGGATTGTTAGTCATTCTTTCTCTGACAGTGTTAAGAAACAGCTGTGTTTACATGCATATTTCTGTATTGTAGTGCCACTCAGGTGTCTGTAAATGCATCATTTGTTCTGCATTACCCAGAATGCAATCTGATTAATTTGTGTTTTACGGAGCACTCAGAAGGTGTACCCAGCTAACAATTGTAGTTTGTAAGAAAGTTTCTATAATGTTTATATTATGTAACAAAACGCTGGAAATGTTATTTTGAAAGTTTCAAGGAAGGTTTAAAACATCCAGATTTTTGGACATTGGATTAACATTATTGTTTGGTTTTAAAAAAAGTTATTCTAACTTTTTAAATTATTATTTTTTAAATTGTTTAATTCTAATAACTTTTCAAAACCTTATACTAACTAAGACTACTAACAATTTTTTTGACATAAAAAGTTTTCCTAAATTTACTAAATGTTGATGATGCATGCACAAATTTGTTGAAATACATGCTTGATTCAGTAGAAACAAGAGCCATTCATTGGCAGTTTAATTGTCGATCAATTTTCCATTTGTTGATTTATTTAAGATCTGGAGAAATCACTCTTATCGCCGGAGCAGGCTGGATAATCTCAAAACAAACACTTGAGGCCAGTTACTGTATTACATCAGTTCAAAATCATGTCTGGGACCAGTTGGTTAAAAGCCACTGATGTTATTTCTGAGAAAAGCATCATTTGTTTGTAGATGGTTTGATATTTTGTGATCTACAAATGTGAAGTACATTTTGGGCTCGTTGTCATATTTATTTACACCCCTCACGGAGCCCATGTCTCTGAGAACTGTCAGAATGTATTGTTCTTTGTTGCAGGAGTGAAAAGTTAATTCTCGGGTTATTTTAACATTTGTATGGCTTGTAGCCACTCGGTTTCACTTTGGCCTGTTTGAAATGTTAGATTAAGGAACACTTTAAAAGCAAATGTTGTCACGGTCCACTAAACTGGAGCAGCACTGACAGGGCCGTCTCTCTTCTGAGTGCTGATCTCCAGCCGTGATGGAAACTAAGCAGGTTTAGGAGGTTGTTTTAGTTTTTTTACAGCTTGCCGGTGTCTTGCGTCTTGTGCTTATTGTGTGTGACAGCTCATTGACAGCAGGGGAACAAAAAGAAAACTGAAGAGTGTGGATTTGTTCTTACCACTGAATGTCAAAATAATGACACACAGGAGCTCCTAGTGAAACACAAAAGCTGTGATATGAATCAAATGCAGGAGAAGAGATAAAAGGCTTGAGATTACTTGTGAGGACCGAAATTTGATCTTAAGAAACAACAGATTACAATAAAGAATAACTGATAACCTCAGATGTCTGAATCATGTTTAACTGAGGCGTTCTGTTAATGTTACGCTTGTCTTTAAATGCAACATAAAACACTGCTGGTGAAGCATTTTACTTCCCTAAACTGTTGAACTGTGTAGTGAGACAGGAAGTTTAATGAGATTACATGCAGAGCAGGGACTTGAATCGCTTGGTTTGTGTAAAGTGGGCATAAAACTCGAAAATGAAATCAGGGGGTTTGGGGTCAGAGTGGCTGTTGAGGAATTTGTGATGTCAGTTAAAAAGGAAGTCATTACATTTTAAAATGGTTTTATAGATTTAAAAAAAAAAAGACATTTTTTTAAAGGAACAATGTGCACCAGTAAATCATGAACAGTTAAACCAGAGAGATGCATTAGGAAAGAGAAATGGTGCATTTTTATTTGATGCTGAAATACTTATTCTGTCCCTCTTTATTGGCCCACATCAATGTGCATGTTACATAGTGAAGTTTTCTCTGATAAAAGATGTTTGTGTCTGTTGATGAATGTTTGGAATGAAATATACAGGATGGGCCGAACGTTGAGTCAACAAGGAAGATGTTATAGATGTTGCACTGGCCAGTTCAGTTCGCTTTAGATGTATGTTTGAGTCAATGAAAGATGTAGTATTTTGGAAATCCACAGGGAGTCTGCGGTTGACCTACAGCTGATCATATGTCTTCAGCTGGCCTGAAGGAAACAAAGCTTTTGTCTTTCAAAGCTGTTTAAAGCCAGACTGTTAAAAAAGAAAAACAGGCACTAAAAATAATCAACCATAGTTAGTTTACTCTACAACACCGCCTCTACTAAAATACACGTTTTGTGTCTTTAGGGTTAAATGAGAATACATTTTGGTATTGCTTAAACCCAAAATGATTGTGCACTTGAATATTAATGAGCTGCTAATTAGGCTGTCAGTATAAAGAGGCAGAAATGAACATTAATATTTAATGTCACAGCTGGTTGCTCTCTTCCACAGAAGTTTTACTGATTTATGACAGCTCTTTATATCAGCAGTTTTGTGCCCCGCAGCAGTGCATTTAAAAACATAGTTCACTAAAAATGAAAACTCTGTCATCATTTACTCACTCTGGTCATGTCATTCCAAACCTTTGTGACTTATATCTAAAAATGGTCATGCTTCTCTCCTCAATACAACATAAAGTGAACAGGGTCCAGGGTCTGTCAAGCTTTACAGAAGACAAAAATCAGCTTAAACGTTGTCCAAACAACTCGAAATTAGTTCTTCAGGCATTAATGGTCATTATTTACTGACAGTCTTTCTTGACAGCTGTGGTCAGCATTCATGTTTGTTGTATAAACAGGAAGAGCTTGCGTGTTCTGTAGCTAACCGTACGTCACACTGTGTTTTGTTGACAGGCAGTGCAGATGAGGTTTTCTGTGTGTAGTTGTGCTACAGGACAGCTGCTAAAACTCAATTACCATTTTTTTGCAGCAACTGTGTGTTTGGTTCTGCAGATACAGCAGTGGTGTACAGTTAGCTGTGAGTCTCCTGACCTGATGGGTCGCTTATTCTATCCATCAGAGCTGCAGACGCCAGCGTGTGCTGGACTGCAGACCTGAAGGTTTACTCGAGTATGAAGCATTGCTCAGTGAGGCTTTTGACAGAGAAGCTGCATGAAATACAGCTTGTGATGTCAGGAGTAAAACACAACACAGAGTGTTCACACTAGCTTACTTATGCTTACTGTATATACTGCACATAGTTCTATATACTGATTAATGTCTTATGAGAATGACATTTCACATTGCACCAGTCATGAGAAGGTTTCAACTTGACCTAGTTATTGGTTTAATGGGCACTACGTTTTGTGCGTTGTGCCTTTAAAATGTCTAGAATAAGTGTTTTAATACAGGGGTGTGAATGGAGACCACAGCTGTTTCTGGGAAAATCACTTCGGACATTGTACTAGATTTACAGACTTACAGTGTATTTAAGGTGCATTATATCAGTTTGTGTGTTCTCTAGATCTTGGTATTTTTAGCATCGTTCTCTAGAACCGCAGGAATAAAGGCATATGGGCTGTGAGCAATATGAGTGTAAGTAAATGATGGGACACTTTTAAGGTGATCTGTCCTTTTTATTGATTGTTTTTGATTGGCTCATGCGGGCACTGCTTTCACCTCCTCTGTAAGATTGATTAATAAAAGTGACTCTTGTTGCTGTAATCTACCAACAGCAGCTGAATTAATAACAGTCATTAATATAATTTTCTGTCATTGTTGTGGTTGTACAAAGTGTGTGTGTGTGTGTGTGTTTGCATTGTGTAAATTTGCATAGAATGATGGCAGAAACTGCAGCAGAGATAAAGCCCCATTGCCTGATGGGATTTCAGTGAACAGTCTGCAGTAAGCCGTGGAAGCTCTCAGCAGAAAAGCACATACTGTAACTGCCTCGTCTGCCTGGAGCTTCTGCTTTGGTGGTGTTTGTTTTAATTTAATGGTCAGTGAAACTGAGCTAGAGGCGGGTGTTTAGTAGAAGGAAAAATAACAGATTATTCTAGTATTCATTTGATGGTGTTACACATCTGCGCTAATTTTAGCTGTTGGCCTGCATGCGTGCCACTGCCTTGGTTCTGGGCAGCTGACAGCATGAGCGTGCAGGTTGCAATTTCTGTAAACACTCACACACATGCAGCAAGGCCTCTTTTGGCCACACTCATGTGTTGTTGTTTTATTTGACCAAAAAATGCAGGAGTAGCCATGCAGTAAATTTACAAAGGTGAGGAAATTACCGCACACAGGTGATGCAAATAGAATTGGCTGATGGCGCTAAATCCAGTCGTGCACATGAGAAGTCACAAATGTCTGTCAGTGTATGTGTTTGAAAACTAGAAAGTGGTTTATAGTGATGGAGTTAAATTCTGATCTGGGTGCAGTTCATGAGTGTGTTATAGTCATACCACTGAACTCTAATCAACACCCCCTCCTCCTGTTCTCTATATTCTGTGCCTCCACAGAGCCCATTGTCCTCTGACAGCACAATTGCTAGGCTGCCACCGGCTGTGTGTTCACAGGGAAATGGACTGAATTAATATTGTTACGTATGAGTGCTAAAGATATATATAGTTAGCCTGCTAATGCCGCTGTGAATACTTGACCAAAGCTTTAGCTTGCACATACTTAAGGTGCGGGAAGCTTGTTTTTGATTACCAGGCGTTAATGGTTGTCTTGGGAAACCACACCTGTCTCTGGAACAGCCCTAAGCTTTGTAAACAGCAAAAAAAAGGGAGTCAGGGGAGCGGCCCGCTGGCCAATCAGAATCGGTTTCTGCTGGTGAATCATTTGGCGTATTAATGTGTGCTGACAAGACTTTACAATGCAGGTTTTGGAGAGATGGTGTGTGGTTAAATTCGGTAAACTGGTTAGGCTGTATAAGTTTGGCTGTATTACTGTAGTAATAATAAACGTCAGTTCCTTGGGGTCCTTAAAATTCTTCAAACGTTTGTTATAGCTGTTGTATCATAGTGCATTAGAGAGTCGTATACATTTACATGTTGTTAGATGCTTTTATCCAAAGCTACATGTGACAGGGCATGTATAGTATACATTTATCACTGTGCGTGTTCTCTGGGATTCGAGTCCATGACAAGCCCATGTGTTTCAGCTTGAAGTTTCAGGTCTAAGCAACTGAAGAGTCATCATTCAGTGCTGATGTATTTTGTTATTGTGATTGTGCAGTAGTCATGTCCTCTCTCTGTCAGGCTTAGCAGCCGCTCAGCTGAAGGTGTGCAGCAGCGGTTTGTGGCAACAGTGGGAAGTCTGCACTGGTTATTTTTGTTGGCCAGTGCAGGCATTTTAAGAAGCGTCCCTAAGGCCACAGACGGACAGAGCGACTCCAGCCCCTCTCCGTATGGAAGAGCAGCTGTATTATTCAGCTCCTGTGAAGTGAAGTGCGGCCCCTCCTCTTTGAGCGCTTTCTGGCAGAGTTTGTTTTTAATCACTGAAATCTGTGGCCACTTCTTCTCTGCCTCCCCTGATGGGTAACAGAATGGAATGATGACTCTAGGCTGGCGTGACGAGCAGTGTGGTGAGAGATTTCGCTCCTTCAGCCATGCAAGTTTCTACTTCTACTGCTTGTTGCTTTTGTGCTTAAACTCAGTCAGTTTTTTGCATTCCGTTTTGCGCAGACCTGCACGGAGCAGCATGGGCTGGCATGTGCTAGTTAGTGCCAGTCGAACAGCACAGTGTTGCTGGTGCAGCCAGTTGACCACTACAGTCTTAGCAGGTTAGGCTAGATTCATACAATACACAGATATCAAGCCCACACAACAGAAACTGACCACAGCTAAATAACTTGGCAGAACAGAAAACAGCTGTTGTGTAAGTGTGGAGAATCTTTTTAAATCAAACAGTTGCATGTTCCAGTTATTGAGCCACCTGTCCAAGAAATGACATACTCAGAGTTTGACTGCATTCCACTCATCTAGTTAGTCCCTTACGAAAGTTCACCATGCTTTTACTACAGTTAAAGTGTAATACTCAGGGGCACATTAGTTATTTCCTCACTAACTCACTAACCAGTAGGCCACAGTTGCCCACATGTTATCTACCTCTGATGCTTAAACCCCAATAATAAAACCAAAAAGGTCTTTGGTTCTCCTGGTTAAGCAGTGATTTTCTGCAGGAAGTGATCTTTGCACATGTGCAGACCTGAAGGTCAGCGTGTCAGGGCTCGAGAAAACCCCTTGAGCAGCGCATTTCCTGCAAGCAGCTGATGGCATGTGTCTTCATTGTTTTCAGGGCTTTTTCTGGATGCTCCATTGTGGAGGCCTTTGTGTGATTTCACAGTCATTTGAACAACAGTGTCTGCTGGAGGAAGATTATGACAGATTACTGCTCGCCGCAGAGATGGAAACACTTAGATCACAGATTTGCACAGAAGCTTTTCTGACGCTACCTGAGGGACGTTTCCAAACAAATGCGGTTTCTCTCAAGGCGAGCGTATTTACAATCAATGCAGGCGTCTTGCTTTCAAATCCCACAATGATGTCTTGGTGCGTGAGCGTCACACTGAGTGAGACGGGATGCGAGTTGTGTGCGCTGTGTGTGCGAGCTCTCTTTGTTGTGTAACCTGTAGAGGTTATTTCCAGTTTCTGCTGCCGGGCCCGAGGCTAAAGCAGGGATTACAGAGTGCACAAAGCAGCTGATTTTCTTTAGTGCTTCATCACTGCAGCCTTTTTAAGTCCCTTTTGTTTTCCCTTGTGCTGTTGATACATTCTTTACTGTTCACACTCCGTTAAGGGGGTTAATATTGTGGATATTGTGCTTTTAAATGTGTCCAGTGAGTCAAGACTGACTGTGCAGAACCTTCAGTGTGAAGATACTGGAACTGGCCCTGGCAAAATCAGAAGACACAATTATGATGTTAAGGAAATATTATATTGTGCTTTTTTCTTTCCTGTGAGATGAAAAGTAATACATGTAATATTATTTACTGAAAGCTGACAGATTGAAATTTTTCTTGACAAGACACTTCTGAGTGACCACACAATACAGTATTCACAATATTTAGGGCTGCATTCTTTTTCTAATGTTTCTAAATCTGTTCTAAAAATTTCAAACGTGTTTAATAAAAGTTACAGCTAAATGCGTGATGTTCACAAATTCAATATTCGCAAAATCGCTTTGTTTTGGGCAAAGACTGACAAACTACGACCGGCACCATCAAATTTGAAAGCAACTGTGACAGAATCAAGGGAGTCCAAATCTCAGAGAGTCACATTTCAGTACATCACAGGCACACGCTCAGCTGTGATTTATACTGAACACAAACGATTCTGAACCATTGGAGAAAGAATCAGGATGCTTAATAATTAATAATGATTAATAATTCTCACGCTTAATTATACAATGAAATAAATACCAAGCAACTCATCCACATATATTCCACACTGATGTTATATGATCAGAAATGCCCAATGGGTGTCTTTGAGAGCAGAGCACACAGAGACCGGTGTCTCACCCGTTACCCGTCACCTGTTGCTTTAATAAGAGCCCGTCCCACAGCTGCAGGGTCTGTGATTAGTGTGTTGGCTGGTGGGTAAATGCAGATCCCTGCGGTCAGATGTGAAGGAGGACAGAAATACTGTTGCAGTAAATGGTGCAGCTGAGAATCGCTCATGTCTCACTGGGGAATCCACACAGACGTGGGCGGCAGCAAATGACAGCGAGAGATTCATTCAGGCCAGATATAGCACTGAAAAAAACGAATGACCACAGCAATTATGAGATGGTTGTGTAACGCAGAACTGATCATGAAATACAGTGATTTCTGTCAACATTCAAACATATGTGCAGGTATTAAAATAGCTGCTTTCTCCAATGTGAAAATAAAAATAAATATTTTGACAGACCAACAGCTAGTTTTGAGCTACAAAGCCCTGGACTTTGTATAATGTAGCCTTGGTGTTGTAGAATTAAATAATCGAAAGGAATTATTTAAAGTAATAATTTACTCTTGTAGGCACCCTGAATTATTTCTTTCCTGCGTCAAACATAAATGAAGATTTTGGTCAGAATTTGACGTGTCAGAAGGACTCATTGCTACTGACTCTCCAGGCATTTATTAGCATTAGATGTTTATGGTAGAGTGTGTTTGGGCCACTCGTCATGCAACACTGAGGTCTACACGCATGAAATATGCATGATCACATGATTTGCATGCTGAGCCTGCAGAATGCATGAATTGTGAGGCACGAGTACTTTTTGTATTTATTTGAACTGTATGTGTCAGTCAGCTGCTGACCCTGAGACCTCATGAATGCCTGACGGACAGCCTCTCATCTCCTGTGTGCCGTATGCTGAACTGATGCGTCTGGAAATGAGATGTTCAGCTATTTTACCTGAACATTGTTACAGGTGTCTTTCACCCCCAGAGCACCAATATCATCAGATCTGTCAATAATCAACATATTAATCTTTCTTCAGTGTTTTTAAAACAAGATACATTTACTTGAAAATAACAAATAATAAAGAGAATTTATCTGAAATTAGGTTTATTTTTCTTTCCCCATTGGCAAATTTCTTGTTTAAGTAGAAATCTAACAATTTTTGCTGGGAATCCTTTTTGACATTTATGCTAAAAATAGGAAGAAAAAAACTTGCCAATAGGGTGAGCGAAATAAATGTATTTAAAAATATATATGACAAGTCTTATTATGTAGCATAATATTGCTTTTCAAAAGCATTTTGTTTTAGGCACGTGTAGATATTAAAAAGTACTGATTTTTTAAATAAAAAAGTCAATGACACGTAGTTAATGTAACGTAGGATGTTTTATTAAGATAAAAGAAGACCAGGACATTCTGCGTTCACAGATCATTGATTTCTCATCATTTTATAAGATCATGAGGACCGACACATTCAGACCGATGAAAGTTTCACTAACAGCTTTTTCACAGTGAGCTGCGGCTTTATCGACAGCTGTGAGAGATGGACGCAGTGTGTCTGCGCTGTGTGATTTATCTAAAGGAAATTTAGACTCTGGACAAGATCCTTTATAGACCATCAAGGCTGCAAAGTGTGTCAACAGCACAAACCACCACAGAATTAATTTCTCTTTGTAAAGCTCCTGTCATTACCGGCACATTTGCCAGGTCTCACTCCCATCATGCCTCAGGCGTCCATCAGCATGTTCAAGCCACAGGAGAAGAGGTTAAACAGGCATTTCGATTGGTCCTCTAGTTAATGGGCATTTACAGGACACGAGTCAATGTCACTCAGCATCAACTCTCAGACGTGCTCAGATACGACACTCAGGGGCTAATTGATTATCATCCAGCAAGCTATTAAAAAGATCTTTTCCCTGCTGTGACAAGCAAATGGACCTCACTGCATTTTTAAAGCGATGTTTAATTGTTTTATTATAGTGTAGTCACAGGCTGCTGTTGGGCAGTAACTCAAATAACTATGTAGGTTGTAAGAATTTTTCCCTAGTGTTTCCATTAAGTGACAGAAATGTTAAAAAAGTTTTTTTTAAATGTTCTAGGAACTTTCAGAATGTCCCGTTTTTGGACGTTGTTGCTTGTTCATAAGAGCATTATTCAAACATTTTTAATTCTGTAATGTTTTTAAAACATTGAACTAACAACATAAGAATAACGTTTTTGATATGATACATACTGTTAAAAACATTCTACTGACTTTACAGGAAGAATGTTTTTGATAATTGGGAGAACTTTTAGAGAACGTTAGTCAATGTCTTGAGAGCGTTCCCTGTTCAGTTGTTTACTAATAATAAAAATAAGCTGTTTCCAAATGTATAAATATAATTTTATTTTGAACACTTGTATATTTTCCACCATAGTTAAATAAATAGTGTTTTACAGGTTTTATGTGGATGTATCTGTATGAAATAATGCTGTGACTGTAATTGAGATCATTGTACCAGATTCTACTGTTCTGATTGCCAAACGATATATATTAATGAGAAACAATATTTTACATGATACAATTTCAAATATGTTAGTTTAGCCACACGAGCATTTTCCTGCATAAGCTGCTGTTTATCCAGCGTCTGTCTCTGACACACGTCATCAGCCCTGATGTTTCAGTGAGATTTTAAAGATGAGCTTGCAGAATGATTCAGGATATCCACACGGCACGTACCTGGAACTCTTAAATCAAGTGTGAATGCCCAGAGGTAACTTTGAAATTTAGATTTCAGCATGGAATGACGGGAAAAAAACCTTTGGAAACTGTAATTAAAGGGGGCGTCGCGGCACCGTCAGCATTAAAAAACAGCAACACGAGGTCAAATAAATGATGGCTGTGTTCCTCTCCCACGCACAAGATTGAACCAGTGGGCCTAAATGCAGTCTAAAAATACACACTGCAGAAAACACCAGCGATGCAGCTGCTCAGATTGCACTCGCAGTGAGCTGTCATTTCATTTCTCCTCCGTCAGGGTGATTTAAGGACATTTGAAACGTGTGGAACTAGGAGTTAAATATGGGCTGAGAAACAGCAGGAATCTGGCAATGTGATGTTAAAGTGATATCTGAGGCACAATGCAGTCATTCAGTGATTATGTTTATAGTGTCATTCTAAGAGAAGCTGAAACTGTTTAAAGCATGTATTGATTCTCAGTAAATGCAGAGAGAGATGATGATTTGTGTCTTTGTACAGTTTCATGCATGCTGTTGGAGAATGTTCATACGATGTCAATACTGTTGCATATGAGGTTTTTTTTAATACAGAAGTTTGACCTTTGACCCTGACCTATCAGGAAGCAGTGCCTAAAACCTTTGAGCTATAAGCTTGACAGAAAAACACACAGTATAGTATATACTGTACTCTTCACAGCAGTAAAAATGGTGATATATTGCGATCTTTGGCATGTTTCTCTTTCATCTCATATTAACCAAAAATATTTATAATTAAATTTTGCATGAGAGTATTGATGGAGTATTGTGAGGTTACTGCTGTGAAATGTTTTATAGTTAAATGACTCAAATGCTTGATTTAACACTTTCAACCATTTAAACACAAGCAAACCAAAGAGCGATTAAAAAGTAAAAGTGCTTTTACATTAGCAGTAAGAGACTTTAATCCACACGCAGCCGCAGTGGGCTGCAGTGATCTGACACAGCTTTGGGCGAGCATGCATGAGACCTGCAGTTCCAGCAAATGCGCGTGTTCCTGCGTGTCTCTGTACCTCCATTAGTCATAATGAGGTTCAGCCTGTTGAAAAGCACAGTACAGACTGAGGCGTTTGAGAGGCTCCCTCTGCTTTCTGATTGATGGATTTTTCACATTTTGCAAATGTGTTCACCACTGATTTCTTTTTTTGTAGATTTAAGCAAATGTCTGCATCATTTACCTTTAATTTTGACTTAGATATGCAGCATAGCAGTTTATCATGCTGAATACTGGAATTATGTGGCGGGAACAGGAAAGAGATATGTATGTATACATATACATAATATACATGTACACAGACAGACAGACAGATTCTGTATATAGATAATGCGTATACACATACACACACACATATATAACTGGGTAACTTTATACACAAAAATAACCAGCTCAGCTTTGTTGGATCGTTTGTGACCATCCATCTTCCTCTTGATGACGTTCCAGAGGTTTTCAATAGGGTTCAAATCTGGAGTAAAATGCAGTGGTCTCTTATTGCAGTGGAGCTGTATATATATGTATGTATATATCATCATAGTCTGGAGGTCATGTGGAGACAGAAATAACTGAAAGAGCATAAATCCTTAAGAACTGTGGCAGCATCTGTCAGAAACAAGCAATACATACACACACTGTTTCTCTCTGCTTGTCTTCCTGTAATAATGATGTAAGACTGTTCCAGACGACTGCATCATAACTAACACGGTTCTCTGTCTCTCCCACATCAGGCTCAGTAGCTCTGTTTAGTGATTATGAATGAATAAGGCAGACTGGAACAAACGTAACGTTGCAGTATTAGATTGTGTTGAACAAGCCCCCGCAGCAGTCACCACTGATAACAAACAAACGAGCCGCCCGACTGGATAATACAGGCAATGCATTATTCATTACTGCCTCCGTTTGTCATTGACCACATCTCAGTTCTCTACAGGCAGAGTTTTGTGGGAGAGACACCCCACTGCTCGCAGTTCAGTCTGTTTTCTCTCTTGACATGGAGAGTTTATTTACAGCCACAGCATTTTTAACATGTTTACACTGTGGCCGTTGCACTGCAAGACATGCTTGACTGTATCTGACTGTATATGTTTATTTAGGAGAGGTAAGTTGGAAATGTTGTGTTCTTTCTAATAGAACTACTTCAGAATTTGTTGTAACTTACGTTTATTAGCTTTGTTTTGCTTGGCTATTTAATATTTTCCTCTTGAATTGTATTATTATGTGTTTTTGTTGTGTTTGGATGTGTGTTTTATAGGGAATCATTTGTGTGAGCAAGAACACTTGGCAGTAGAGCTGTAGATTTGATTCTTTGAAGCGTTTGCTCACTGGTTGTGTCAGGAGTAGTTTTATTGCGGTTTTGCATGTTAATCTGGTCAGGAATCAGCAGATAATCACACAGGTGTGTTACCTAGACAACCACCCACTTACACACGCTTTATTACATTTTTTAGAAATTCTTTACATTAAATGTAGACCTAAACAAATAATAAAAACATACAGTATGACATAACCCATTGTTTCCATTTAAAGTCATATTATCGGGTTTGTTAGTGTTAAGAATGTGTTGATATTTTTATTCACTGTTTTTTGACTCTTGGATTGATGTATTTTGTTTAATGCCCTGCTCTCCTCAACACTACAGCAACCGATCAGAAATTCTTCCCGCCCGATTCCTGCTGGCGTTCCATTCATACACAGTTTCCCTGGAAATCCATCAGGTAAATCCCAAACACGGCACATTGTGTGGCTGGTGTCATTTGAACAGACAGCGGTGTGAATGAGAGCCGGTCTGCTGGAGTGTGTTTCATTTGGCCGTGATGAATAGGTCTCTGTGCCACAGGAGAGCAGTCTCACACTGAGGATCAGGTCCGGCCAGGCACAGGGCTTTTCAGGCCGTTACAGGTTATTAATCGTTGGGTCGCTTCCCTGCGGTGCGTCTGCGAGGTTTTGCCAGAGATGGAGGAGCTGACGTGAGCAGAGGTGTCACACGGAAGGAGGCCGTTACAATCTGGGATCTGGGGCCTCTCAGTCCAGAACAAACGGCTTTTCTGTGGTATATTGGCAGAGTTTCTCCCTGTCTCTTCCTCTGCCCATTACTTTGGAAATGCCCTTGTTAGTGATTGACCATTTCCTGTCTGCTGGTTTCATTTCTCTGTTAGTCATTAATATGAGCAACTGTTTACAGTAAGAACATCAGAATTTCAGTGTTGTTTATTTTAAAGGTGATTTGAGTCTTTTTTGTTTGTTTGTTAAAATGCCGCCCTCTGTTAATTCTTAGTTTCTGCCTCAGACAAGATCATAATACTTACAAAACTGGAAAGTCATTTCTCCATCTGGCGATCTCTAATCTGATTGGCCGGCTCCTGAAGTAAGGCCACAGCTGGCACACAAGGTGTTTTATCAGTCCATCTGGAAAAAAAATCATATAGTGGCATCTAGATATTCAAAGAGTGATATAGATACACATCTATCTATATCTTTTTAAATGTTGTGTGTGGATAATCTGTACTCTTCATTTTAAACGCAGAAATTCTTGGAAAACAGCTGTCATTTGTGTGTCTTATATTGAAGTTTCATTTATTTATATACTTCGTCTTTAAAGAGATCAAC
Organism: Ambastaia sidthimunki; assembly: GCA_036877625.1. Lineage (NCBI taxonomy): Eukaryota > Metazoa > Chordata > Actinopteri > Cypriniformes > Botiidae > Ambastaia > Ambastaia sidthimunki. The sequence continues at coordinate 6,039 of JAZGTK010002975.1, read as the reverse complement.
CAAAATGTTCAACCAAAAATAAAAGTTTTCAAATCCTTGAAAATATTGATTTTGGCATGAATTATCCCTTTAGGTGAGTGTTTGAAATGGGAGAATATTTTGACACAGATGTTGTAAAAACTCAAGGCAGGGAGGAAGTTGCTTTCTTTAGCGTTTGTCCCCGTGTCTTTGATTGTCTCGTCTGTGAACTCGGTTTAACTGAGCAGCTGGAGAACCGCTGTGTTTACTGATCTGAGGCCTGCAGCAGCCGAGCTGAGAGCTCTCAGAATGTAGGTTATGTTTAAGTCGAATCATTCAATGAACCCCGTCATCCCATAATGTCTTTATGCAATCCATCTGTGGCTGTGAGAGTAAGTCCCAGCATTCTGTTTGTCTCATACCCTCTTCAGTGACTCTGCGTGCTCCCTCAGGAAAACGCCATTAAATCTGGCTCAGGGATTTTACACAAAGCCAATTTGTCTCGGTGTTTTAGAGTCCCGAATATCACCCTCAAATTGCGCCTCTGCTTTGTGTGAGAAACGAATCTGAGTTGATCTTATCAGCATCTTTCTTCTTCTCTCAGCGATGGGAGTGAGTTTCTCTCGGGTGTTGCCGTGCCTGTGTAAGCAGAGAGCTGCGTGTTCTGCATGTGTGGGGGGTGCGGCACTGCAGGTTTTTGCATGCCATGCACATTAGTTTCTCGTTTCAGCAGAGCTCAGAAGGGCTGAATGTTCATGTGTGTTTATTTTAGGGACTCCCGCAGCAGTCGCATTTGTAGCCGCCCACTTGTTTTAATTAATTCAGATTTGAGGACCCGTGTGGAGCCCCCTGCAGATAGAGGCAGCAGACAGATACAGACATATAAATGTTGAATTCAAAGGGGTCTTCAGACCCTGGCCAGTATCTCAGTCACACAGTTGTGCCATGATTGTCCAGTCTTACTGTAGCTTCATGTCTTCATGTCACACAAAAAACAAGAGCTTTCGTAAAATCATTCTGTCTGACTGCATTTCCTTGAATCTGGATTCTGCATCAGTCCACTGGGAAACAGTGTTGTGTTTACAAGTTCCCAGGCAGATGTAATGCGCGCTTCCAAACAAAAACTGGGATTTGGCTGGATTTGTTTGAAGTCAGTGACATTAACACCTTTGACTCAAACATTTGTTTATTTTGTGTGTGCTAAGTGAAGTGTTATTGGTTGCTTTGAATGTCAGTCAGACAGCTTCTCCTTGTCTAATTGGCCGATTCTTGTTAACCAGATCTAATGACAAGTCAAAAGTCTGACACTGCAGTCCTCTGTCTAGCATCAAAGCTTTGGTTCCTAACACTATTTAGTTTTTTCATTTTCTCCTTTTTTTATTCCCTCCTCTTTGCAAGGGCAGCTCTGACAGGAAGTGAGTCCATTCCTAATAAGACATCTTTGGGAAAAGTGGGAGGTCAACAGCTGGAAGCCAGGATGTCACGGTCACTGAGTCCAACTGGAACATCTGTCCCCTGCATTGGAGCGTCTCAGTCAGGGGACAGCTCTGTCTCTGGGTCACATTCAAACCGCTTCAGGCAGGAGAAAAGCTCTTCTGTATCACTGAGGAAAAGAGATGCACAGATCAGTCTTGTGTCTGAGACTTCTTTATCTCACCTTCCCCACTGAAAAGACTAGCAGAGCTTGGATTTTTGTTCCTGCCAGGGAATACTGGTGTGTTGGTTTCCCTAACAAGACTTTTTTATTAAACCAGCAAAACATCTTTAGTCAGTCAGCACCACTTAAATGCTGATGATGTTTGCTGTTGTTTTTACAGGACTGAGGTCTTTTGAGATTGTCTGTGGCAGGCTGAGGGCTGTGATTATGGGAGGTGGAGCAGGCAGAAGAATAACATTACTGTTACTGAATAACAGATTTTAAAAACACCCTTCACTCGTTTTAATACCAATAATGTACAGTAATATTACAGTATACGGTACATCTCTAATTGTATTTCTTGACATGGAGGAATCTGCATATTTGCATATTTTCTAATGCCAAAATCAGGTCGTTTTGTCATTTAAAATGCCTCTGAATCTGAATTCAGTGGCTCTTCCTCTCAGAGGTCCGGTGCTTGAGTGTTTTTTAAATGGCCTCTCGTGAAGATGAGGGAGTCTTTAATCAGCGTTTAGCTCCTTGAGGGATTTCATCTAATGTTACACATCACAGAGGTTGATGGATCGGTCTGCACGGCCCGCGCTCAAGTCAAATATGACCCTGACTCATTTACACTGACTCCAATTATAGACTGAGTGAATAAATTCACTGACACTTTGCTTAATGAAATGTGATCAGATGGTTGTTTTAAGACTGCGGTGAGGCATTAATCACTTGATCACGCACCTGATTGGCTGTTTGTAAAATGATCTGTGGTCTCAACTTCCTGTGTTTGGAATTGCTGTTTGGTTTTCAGCTTTATTCTGTCATAAAATATGAATGTTCGTCCTTCCTGGTGTGTGATTTCCTGAGCTCTCCGCTTTATAAACACGCCTTCATCCGTCAGTCACACACAGCTTGACTGTGAGACATAAAGTCTGTACAGTGAGTGTACAGTGGCCAGATCTGTAAAATGGATTGAGGCTGACAATTGACCGGCTGTAGTGATGAATGCTGTTTTCTGCTGTTTTGTGTTTTACAACAGTTTGATCTGTAATACAGCATCATTGCCACACGCAACATCATTTGAGGCACTGCAATAGATCTCAACAGCTTCTAGATGCGAGCTTTGGGAAATAAGCATATGCTTACCAAGTCTTTTCAGTGTGTGTGTGTGTGTGTGTTTGTGTTTGTGTGTGTGTTTGTTTGTTTGTGTTTGTGTGTGTGTGTGTGTGTGTGTGTTTGTGTGTGTGTGTGTGTGTTTGTGTGTGTGTGTCACACACAGCAAACTTTTAGGAATTGTTTCTAGAAATCAAGTTCTCTTTCTGTCCTGTGTGTTCTGAGGTCAAACAGTGTTTCATGTCATTTTAATCAGTTTTTGGGCACCTGAGATGTCTACAAGCTTTAATTCTGTTGCTGAACATACAACAGCCTCCCCTGCACATATGTACACATGTTTATAACAGCACAAATAAGCAGTGCAGATCTTCCTCAGCTGTGGTCACATGTCCTCTGCAGTGTCAGTCCCAAGAAGGAATGCTGGTGTAACATCTCATCTCCAAGTATAACAGATCCCTTAAGACCAAACTGAATCCTGTTTCTCTTTTTACTGAGTGCTCTCCTCACACTCGACTTGTGGATGAATTGACATGAAATAAATATGGAAGCTTTTAAACTGCAGTCTTTCTGAAAGACTCTGGGATCACATTACGCAGTGTGAAACAGAGCCGGGTCCACACATTACAGAGGATTCATTATGGTGATTGTAGCATCAGGGGAGATAATGAAGAACATGACACGGGTTTGTCACTAGACAAGATGATAAAAGCAGGTGTGTAATGAGATCCTGGATGAATCTGGACCTCCCCAGCTAGCAGTTTTAGGTTGTAAGAATGTTTCCCTAATGTAACATATAGTATATGTGTGTGTTTTACAGGTGTCTGATTTAGTTAGAAAGGCTATTAAAAGTGTAAAATAAATGTCATTGTGTAAATGTCCTGCAGTATTAAATGAGTCACATGACACTTACAGCCCGGATGACTGGGTCCAAAACTTCTGCGTTTCCAAAATTAAAGTTGGCAGATTTCAAATCACCTGTTTCCGGGATGTAACTGCCTTTAAGATGAATGGCAATGATATTGAATAGCTTTGTGCAGGTATTGTCATTAAACAGACTCTGAGACAATGCCAGTATAATGTGACATGATTACTGCTAAAGGACCTTCATCAAATGTAATCACTAACTCTAGTTTCATTCTGCTTCCTGCTGAAGTCTGACACATGCAGAGCGACTGAGGAAAGAAAAGTGTGTTGTGACCCTGAGATACAACACAAGTGATGTGCTGTCATGACGGTGAAACGAAAACACTGTTTACTTAATAAGTCTGTTAAGACCAGAACGTCCCTTTCAATTGACCAGTCATTTAGTTTTGTTCATTTCTCAGCTGCTGCTTTGATTGGACTGATGGGAATTGAGCAGGTGAGCCTTTAGAGAGGAGAGTCACAATCGTAAGTGCTTGACCGCATCACTTCTGTGTTATTCTGAAGATCTTCTGTCAGCTCTTACCAGGGTGAGCAGAGACATTTCCTGCTGAGACTGACTGCATGAAACGTTTATGAAGAGGAACTGTTCACAAACAGTAAAGAATTCATTCTGGAAGTCTGGAAAACAAGATCTTGTTGAGCTGCCGGTGTGTTCCAAAGTCAGAGGCTTCCATCAGGAAGCTCTTCATTTAAATCTAAATAACTCCATTAGTGAGGAGAGAACAAGAACGTGTGATATTAATTTCCCTGCTTTGTAACAAGTTGCAGCTCATATGTGATAAATTTACAGCGTTAGTTGCACAGGGATTATGCACTATGGCTTGGACTCAGAAGTGACCTGTCTATGTAGGCAGTATTTTAAGGCATTGTACATACACTCCTGAGGCAGTATAGCACAGACTTTTACACAGAGCCACAGGCCAAAATATGTTATGATGGCTTCTCTTGCAAAATCTTTATCATGATTTGATACTAATGTGGCTAATTTGCAGCAGTCATTCAAAGTTGAGTTTAGTGTTCGAGAAGGTCAGTGTTTCTCTCTGTACTTGCCAGTGTTGCACATCAGTTGAAATTATTCCTGTAACTTAGTGTTTCAGTAGCTTAAATTGTAAAGCACACCACAACCACAGCCAGACTCGTGGGTTCCAGACAGCAGACATACTGATCAAATATAAACATGATAAATAAATATTTACCATGAAAGTTGTGTTTGATGTTAATGTCTGTTGCTTCTGCTTCAGAAAACATAAGATGTGATATAAGATCTTCCACAAGTGATGTATTAGTGATTTTAACAATGAGCACATTAGCCAGCATGTCACTGGATCATGGAAAGTGTGTCTAGTGTTGTGTTGTGTGTTCAGTGTGGGACTCGGCAATACTTCATTTAGGAATAGAAAAGTACAGTGTAACATTTAAATTCAGCTGAACAGAATAGCACTCACATTATTAACCACACAACAGCTAAATGCATTTGTGTATTAAAGAGAAGTATTATGTGAAATGTTGTGTTTATTAATAGCAGTTCTTTTTTTCACTGTCCATTGTTCATAAAGGTCTGAATTCAACAGCGTAATTGTTAAACCGTTCAGCTGAAGGGTGTGTTAAATTCCCCTTTGTGGTTTCAGCGTGAAGAGACAAGCCGTGCAAAAGCAAGCCGCCAGTTTCTCTCCCCCACACGCCTGCAGCCGTCATTCTGCTGCCTTTGACATTCAGAAGTGGTGCTGCGGTCCTGCGGCGTTCAGCGCGGAGAGCTGCGCTCAGGAACTGTGTTAACACCTCTGCTTCTGGTTCTCCATCCATCAACATTTAACCTTTGCTTTATCACAAATGTGGCACTTTACTAGAGATTAAACACAAATCAAACAGTTCAGTCTGTTCTTACAGAAATGAGTTTAAATAAGTAGAAAGACGGATCACTTGACACTTTTATTGCTTTTCCCGCACGTTACAATAAACTAGAGTGTGTTATTATGTTAGATGATCTTTATGATTTGCGTTCAGAGATTCATCAAATCAATTTTTCCCAGCTGCAGTATTAGACTGTTGTTGTACATGAGTTACAGAGAAAAATCTAAATGATGCTGTCTTGAGAAATGAGAGAGAAATGATTTTGAAGGGTGGCTGGGGTTCTGTATGCCGCTATAAGTGTCAGTATGAGTTTTTTTATAAATCACTTTTCATTGCTAAGTTTCAGATGAGGAGCTACACTACCCACAATCCTGAGAGAGCTCAGGAACTCACCCACCAGTTGCTGTTACCATGGAAACAGGTTTGTGCTAACAAAGCTTAGCTGTCACTCCCATGAAGCTGCAAATGATGCAGTTAATTTATTTAAACTTTTAAACAACATGCATTTGTTTAGATGTAAATATTTTGCTGTTATAATTAAATATGTTTTA